>ML410515.1:0-21991 GCA_005239525.1 Nicotiana knightiana
CGTACGATGACATGACTGGTCTAAGTACATCCATTGTGGCTCACAAGTTACCAACCAATCCAAGTTACCAAGCAAATCAACGACAAGGTTCTCAAGGTAGTTGAATATCCCACATGGTCAGCCAACATCGTGCCAGTGCCCAAGAAAGATGGAAAGGTCAGGGTTCATGTCGACTACCAGGATCTCAACCGGGCCAGTCCGAAGGATGATTTCCCTCTCCCGAACATACACATCCTAATTGAAAATTGCGCCAAGCATGAGCTTCAGTCGTTCATGGATTTCTTTGCTGGTTACCATCAGATTTGGATGGACAAGGAAGACGCTGATAAAATGACTTTCATTACACCGTAGGGAGTTTACTGTTATAAGATGATGCCGTTCGGCCTAAAGAATGCTGGGTCCACCTATATGAGAGCTATGACCACTATCTTCCATGATATGATAAATAAATAAATTGAGGTGTATGTGGATGATGTCATCATCAAGTCCAAGAGAGTCACCGACCATACAACAGATTTGAGAAAATTCTTTGGCAGGCTGCAAAAGTACAACTTGAAATTAAACCCCGCGAAGTGTGCGTTCGGGGTTCCTGCTGGGAAATTGCTTGGGTTCATCGCCAGCCGCTGAGTAATAGAACTGGATCCATCAAAGGTCAAAGCCATCCAAGAATTGCCACCGCCAAAGAACAATAAAGATGTGATGAGTTTCCTGGGATGCCTTAACTACATCAGCCGATTCATAGCCCAGTCCACGGTCCTATGTGAACTGATCTTCAAGATGTTAAAGAAGGATGCTGCAACTAAATGGACCGAGGATTGTCAAAAGGTTTTTGATAGAATCAAGGAATACTTGTCAACATCACCAGTCTTGGTCCCGCCAGAGCCAGGTAGACCCTTGCGGTATTAGATGGAGTTTTTGGCTGCGTTCTGGGGCATTACGACGAGACAGGAAGGAAGGAACATTCTATTTATTATCAGAGTAAGAAGTTCACTCCACATGAGGCACGATATTCTCTACTGGAACGTACCTGCTGTGCTCTAACATGGGTAGCCCAGAAGCTGAGGCATTACTTCTGTTCCTACACAATGTATATCATATCAAGGATGGATCCCTTGAAATATATCTTTCAGAAGCCCATGACCACTGGTAAACTGGCCAAATGGAAAATCCTGCTGAGTGAGTTCGACATTGTCTATGTGACTCAGAAAGTGGTCAAGGGGCAAGTACTAGCAGATCATCTTGCCGAGAATCCCGTGGGAGGAGAATACGAACCACAGAAAATGTATTTTCCCGATGAAGAAGTGCCATTCATAGGGGAAGACATTGCAGAATCCTATGACGGGTGGAGAATGTTCTTCGACGGAGCATCCAATTTCAAAGGAGTCGGCATTGGAGCTATCCTGATATCGAAAATAGGTCGACACTACCCGATATCTGCCAAACTCAGATTTCCATGTACCAACAATATAGCAGAATATGAGGCCTACATCTTAGGGCTCAATATGACCACTGACATGAATATCCAGGAGTTTCTAGTAATTGGTGACTCAGATCTGCTAATACACCAAGTACAAGGAGAATGGGCTACCAAGAATTCCAAGATATTGCCATATCTGCACCATGTGAAGGAATTGAGGAAAAGGTTCACAAAGACAGAATTTCGGTACGTCCCCAGAGTTAAGAACGAGTTTGCCGATGCATTGGCCACTCTATCATCCATTATACAACACCCAGATAAGAACTTCATTGATCCTATTCCAGTGAAGATCCATAACCAGCTGACATATTGTGCCTATGTTGAAGAAGAAGCAGACGGAAGACCATGGTTCCACGACATCAGGGAATACTTGTCAAAGGGAGAGTACCCAGAGCTTGCAAATCACACTCAGAAATGCACGCTCCGGAGATTGTCCAACAATTTCTTTCTCAGTAGAGGAAACCTATTCATGAGAACTCCCTACTTTGGATTATTGAGATGTGTCGATGTAAATGAAGCTTCTAGACTACTTGAAGAGATACATGCTGGTACCTATGGCTCAAACATGAATGGTTTTATCTTAGCAAAGAAAATACTCAGAGCCGGTTACTTCTGGTTGACCATGGAAACAGACTACATCCAATATGTCCGGAAATGCTATCTATGTCAGGTACATGCAAATATGATAAAGGTACCCCCAAATGAGCTCAATGCAACAAGCTCACCTTGGTCGTTCGTCGCCTGGGGAATGGACGTTATTGGACCAATCGAGCCCACAGCCTCAAATGGACCCAGGTTCATCCTATTAGGTATTGATTACTTCACCAAATGGGTCGAAGAGGCATCATACAAAGCAGTGACTAAGAAAGTCGAGGAAGACTTTGTCCGTGACCGTATCATTTGTCGGTTTGGGGTTACGGAGTCAATCATCACCGACAACGGCTCCAATCTCAACAATGATCTGATGAAAGCCATGTGCGAGACTTTTAAAATCAAGCACAAGAATTCCACAGCCTATAGACCACAGATGAATGGAGCTGTGGAAGCCGCCAACAAGAACATCAAAAAGATATTGAGAAATATGATAGAAAAGCACAAACAGTGGCATGAACGCCTTGCTGGGATACCGCACCACAGTCCGCACATCAATTTGTGCAACTCCTTATTTACTGGTTTATGGTACGGAAGTTGTATCCCTACCGAAGTGGAGATCCCTTTCTTAAGAATCATACAAGAAGCTGAGCTCAGCGACGCAAAATGGATAAAAGGCCACTACGAGCAGTTGGCCCTCATAGATGGGAAAAAGATGAATGCAATATGTCATGGTCAACTTTATCTGAATAGAATGTCCAGAGCCTTCAACAAGAGAGTCAAGCCAAGACAGTTCACACCGGGGCAGCTGGTGTTAAAGAAGATCTTTCCACATCAAGACGAAGCCAAAGGAAAATTTTCTCCCAACTGGCAAGGTCCGTATATGGTTCACCGAGTATTGACAGGAGGAGCTCTCATACTTGCAGAAATGGACAGAGAAGTTTGGCCAAAGCCAATCAATTCAGATGCAGTCAAACGATATTATGCGTAACTTTCTATGCTTTTCTTCAATGGTGTAAATTGAACTACGCCTGACCTGATTCCCGTTTAAGAGGGGATACGTAGGCAGCCCTATGACTCAGTCATAATTCAATAAAAATATCATTTCCCCCACAATTGGAAATTGGGGACCCTCAAAATTCTGAAGCAAGTTCAGCTGATCGCATCATGTACAACGGCCAGATCGTCAACCATCTAACTGGGGTAGAATTTTGAGGAGGACCCTCAAAATTCCGTAGCATGAGTGGTTGCAATGTCTTGAACCATGTCATGGTCGTCGGTTCATTTAAATTTCTTAAAACATATTTTATACTATGTCTTTGCAAAATCATGCATACATTTTCAAAATATAGCTCTATTTAGCCAAACGCTACCCCGATGACAAAAACAGAATCATCAGACCAAGCAGAGTGAATCAAGTAAAGCCAGCGGAGATACAAACCAACCTTCCCTACCTACAAATCTCAAATGTAGGAGTAAAAACCAAACAGGTTTCGAAGTCACAAACTTCAACACAATCGCAAATGCAAAGTTCACTATCAGCACAAAAGGGCGAACATGCTCCATAGTCATAGTTCTCGCAACAATCGCAATACCACAACCTATTACCAGCTAAGAAATTCTTCTAGCATTTGCTGTTTGTTCCTATTTGCATAAGGCTAATCATCTGCCTTCCGTCTGCATAAGGCTAAGCTCTGCCTTCATTTGCATGAGACTAAGCTTTGTCTCCATTTTTGCACGAGGTTAAGCTCTACCTCCCATTTGCATAAGGCTAATCATCTGCCTTCCGCCTGCATAAAGCTAAGCTCTGCATTCATTTGCATGAAACTAAGCTATGTCTCCATTTTTGCATGAGGTTAATCTCTACCTCCCATTTGCATAAGGCTAATCATCTTCCTTCCATCTGCATAAGTCTAAGCTCTGCCTTCATTTGCATGAGACTAAGCTCTGTCTCCATTTTTGCACGAGGTTAAGCTCTACCTCCCATTTGCATAAGGAAAATCATCTACCTTCCGTCTGCATAAGGCTAAGCTCTGCCTTCATTTGCATGAGACTAAGCTCTGTCTCTATTTTTGCACGAGGTTAAGCTCTACCTCCTATTTGCATAAGGCTAGCCGCTGCCTTCCTATCTGCATGAGGTTAAGCTCTGCCTCCAATTTACTTGTTCATCGAGACTAAGCGTTGTCTCTCAAGCACATTTTACTTCGCTTCTCTTTCGGGCTAAGCTCCGCCCTTCAACTCGCAAGACTAAGCTCTATCTTGTCAAGCACCATATTATATCATGGGCTGAAATATCGCCAACCTGTCCAAGGGCGTCATAGTTTGGAGGCACCATATTCATGGCCCGAGAACGTCATTTTCACGACCCAAAATACTAACTCAGGTCGTGATGGCGCTCAACAGCGGGGTTAGGCAATCCCACACTTAAATTACTAAGGATTTCTCCCATGCTTGGTTAAACATCCCAATACGTGCCAAGTTTTTAAAGTTCAAACATTAAATGAAAAAGATAGCAAGCCATTTTTAACAAAAGCATTCAAAAAGAGGAATAAGCCAATATATATATATATACAGACCCGTAAACGAAAATAACAACTACATGTGTGCCAGGAACTAGTGTCACAAGTCCTACGGGCATACTAACAGAATATACAAAACATAATATACAATCCCACTGTCTGAAGGAAATAGACGGGAAATAAGCAAAAGAAAACTCCATGGTGCTGCCGAGGACCATCAGGAGAAGCAGCTCATCGTGAAGTCGGGTCCAACTAAGATCAGAATCGAGCTACGGTCTGATAACCAGATGCACCAGCCTCAGAACCTGTACAATTAAGTACAGAAGTGCAGCATGAGTACATAAACAAATATGTACCCAGTGAGTATCCCGCCTAACCTCGAAGAGGTAGTGNTCGAGGGTCGAACGGCCCGAACCATAAAATATATCTTTCAATCTCGCTGTGGCATATGTCCCGCTCCCATGATTGTAGGGTAAATAACACTCCGTTCGCTCAATGTAAATTGCGAAGCGGTCACATGCACACACAATTCACACGTTTATTCTTTATCAATTAATTTTCGTGAAAAATTCCTTAAAATTACTTAAATTCCATGATCTCAGGGAAACAAGCCGCATGTAACATTAATTCACTAAGCATATAGTTCATTTCAAGGAAAACATAAGGCATGGTGTAGGCCTAACTACCCGGACATAATAATAATAGTCGCTACGTACGGACTCTCATCACTTTGCGCCTATGTAGCCCCCACAAACATTAGCACATAGTCATTTATAGCACCTAGGGGGACAATTCCCTCTTACAACGTTAGAAGGGAAACTCACCTCATGACGAATCTATTCCCCGAACCAAGAACGCGCCCGAAACTCCGAACTCTACACCCGAGGACTCGAAACTAGCCAAATGTTATACAAATTCATCAATTTATGCTCAAAGTATGGAAATCCTCCTACTACTAAGTCAAATTCGCCATTCTTGAAGAAATCCTAAAATCCAACCCCGGGCCCGCATGCTCGGATTCCAAAAATTCTCGAAGGAAACACTCACCCATAGCCTAAGGATCATTAATANACTCGAAACTAGCCAAATGTTATACAAATTCATCAATTTATGCTCAAAGTATGGAAATCCTCCAACTACTAAGTCAAATTCTCCATTCTTGAAGAAATCCTAAAATCCAACCCCGGGCCCGCATGCTTGGATTCCAAAATTTTTTGAAGAAAACACTCACCCATAGCCTAAGGATCATTAATATACCATTTTTAAAGGATTTCATAGCCAATTCACGGGTAATTTTCTAAATTCTCCAAGGCCCTAGGTTACTACCCAAATTCCTAAATTTTCACTAATTAAGTAGTTAAATTCCACTAAGAATGCATGCATTAACTAACTCTAGGATAGAATCTACTTACCTTTCAGTGGTTGAGTCATTGAGCCCTTTTCCCAAGCTCTCAAGGTGTTCTAATGGAGGAAGAAGTGAAGAATAATGAAGAATCCCGTATTTGAGAAACACACTGTCTGATCGTGTTTCTGCACCTGCGGTTCGAGGACCACACCTGCAATCAAAGGCTCGCACCTACGGAAATGGACGAGGAATCCTAGGCCCGCACCTACAGAGTGGAGATCGCATCTGCGGCTCTGCTCCTGCGGAACTTTGTCCGCACCTACGAGAAATGGCCTGCCTGCTGGGGGTTGCACTTGCGAGGCTAGGACCGTAGGAGCGGTCCCGCACCTGCGACTAGGAAACCGCACCTGCGTTCAACACCAGAACAGGTGCACCAGCAGCTATTTCAGCTGGTTTTTGGCCTCGTGTGGTGTCCGGGAGGCACCTAGGCCCACCCGAGCCCCCGTCCAAATATACCAACAAGTCCCAAATCATAATACGGACTCGCTCGAGCCTTCGGAACACGCTAAAACTCAAAATCACGCCTCAAAACCCACATGACCAAACTTAGGAACTTTAAGTTTTCTTGACTTCGCTAACAACGTGCCGAACCGACCTATACTACACAGAATGAGACCAAAAACCAGCTGAAATAGCTGCTGGTTTTTGGCCTCGTGTGGTGTCCGGGAGGCACCTAGGCCCACCCGAGCCCCCGTCCAAATATACCAACAAGTCCCAAATCATAATACGGACTCGCTCGAGCCTTCGGAACACGCTAAAACTCAAAATCACGCCTCAAAACCCACATGACCAAACTTAGGAACTTTAAGTTTTCTTGACTTCGCTAACAACGTGCCGAACCGACCTATACTACACAGAATGAGACCAAATTTTGCAGGCAAGTCATAAATGACATAACGGAACTATTCCTGGTCTCGGAATTACGTACAGACCTTGATAACACAAAAACACGTCCCAAACCATGATAGGAACTTAAGGAACTTCTCATTTCAATATTGGGCACCAAAAACGCTCCCGGGTCATCCAAAACCTATTCCGAACATACTCCTAGGTCTGAAATCATCATACAAAGCTACCGAAGCTGTCGAAACTCGATTTCGAGGTCGTTTACCCAAAATATTGACCGAATTCAAACTTGGCCTTAAAGGCCAACCTTAAGGAACCAAGTGTTCTTATAGCACTCTAAACACTTCCGAATCCCGGACCACCCGCCCCCGCAAGTCATAAATCAAATCATAATAAGCCGCTATGGGAAGTTTCATTTAGGGGAACGGGGTCCGATAACGCAAAACGATCGGTCGGGTCGTTACATTCTCTACCTATTAAACAAACGTTCGTCCTCGAACGGGTCTAGAATCATACCTGAAGTGCTGAATAAGTGTGGATATCTGCTCCGCATGTCCTCCTCGGACTCCCAGGTCACCTCCTCAACTGGTTGGCCCTTCCACTGGACCTTTACGATAGAAACTCTCTTGGACCTCAACTGGCGGTCCTGTCTATCAATAATAGCAACTGGCTCCTCCTCGTAGCCCAACCTCACATCCAACTGAATAGTGCTGGAATCTACCACGTGAGAGAAATCAGCGCGGTACTTCCGGAGCATGGATACATGAAAAACTGGATGAACTCCTGATAAACTGGGAGGCAAGGCAAGCTCATAAGCAACCTCCCCAACTCTCCTCAATACCTTAAAGGGACCTATAAACCTCGGGCTTATCTTGACCTTCTTCCCAAAACTCATGATACATCACGCGCCCTCTGATCCGCGTAACTCTTCTGTCTGGACTGTTCTGTGCGGAGCCTCTCCTGAATCAACTTCACTTCTCCAAAGCATCCCTCACTAGGTCGGTGCCATATAACTTGGCCTCGCCAGGCTCAAACCACCCGATAGGAGAACGACATCGCCGACCATACAAAGCCTCAAATGGTTCTATCTCAATGCTGGACTGATAACTATTATTGTAAGCAAACTCGGCCAAAGGCAAGAACTGGTCCCACTGACCTCCGAAGTCAATCACACATGCCCTGAGCATGTCCTCCAATATCTTAATTGTACGCTCCGACTGACCATCAGTCTGAGGATGAAATGCTGTGCTGAAGTCTATCTGGGTACCCATCTCACTATGCAATGCTCTCTAGAAGTACAAGGTGAACTGAGGACCTCAATCTGATATAATGGACACCAGCACACTATGCAACCAGACTATCTCCACAATGACCCAAACCGCGTCAACCTTTCGCAAGGTCCGAGGAAACCCAACCACAAAGTCCATAGTGATGCGCTCCCATTTCCACTCAGGAATGGGTATCTGCTGAAGTAGGCCTCCTGGACTTTGGTGCTCATACTTGACCTGCTGGCAATTAAGACACCTAGCCACATACTCCAAAATGTCCTTCTTCATTCGCCTCCACCAGTAATGCTGCTTCAAATCATGATACATCTTCGTAGCATTAGGATGAACAGAATACCGAGAACTATGTGCCTCCTCTAAAATCCTCTCCCTTAGGCCATCAACCTTAGGAACACATAAGCGTCCCTAAAGTCTCAGAACACCATCCTCGCCAATAATAACCTCATTAGCGCTACCCTGAACCACTGTCTCTCGTAGCTCAACCAAACATGGATCATCATACTGCTGAGCCTTAATCTCCCCCAATAACGAAGACTGAGCAACCACATGTGCAAGAACTCGACGGGGCTCTGAAAGGTCTAATCTCACCAGGCGATTGGCCAAGGACTGAATGTCCAAGGCTAGAGGTCTCTCCTCTGCTGCAATATAAGCCAAGCTACCCATACTCTCCGCCTTCCTTCTCACAGCATCTGCTACCACATTTTCCTTGCCCGGGTGATAAAGAATGGTGATATCATAGTCCTTCTACAACTCAAGCCATCTGTGCTGCCTCAAATTAAGATCCTTCTGCTTGAACAAGTTCTGCAAGCTACGGTGGTCTGTATAAAACTCACAGGAGACTCCATACAAGTAGTGCCTCCAAATCTTAAGAGCATGAACAATCGCCGCCAACTCAAATCGTGCACAGGGTAATTCTTCTCATGAACCTTCATCTAGCGTGAAGCATAAGAAATAACTCTCCCCTCCTGCATCAATACACACCCCAAGCCAACGCGTGAAGCATCACAATATACTGTATACATCTCAGAACCGGAAGGCGATACTAGAACTGGTGCAGAGGTTAATGCTGTCTTGAGCTTCTGAAAGCTCGCCTCACACTCGTCAGACCATCGGAACAGGGAATTCTTTTGAGTCAATCTAGTCAATGGAGCTGCAATGGAAGAGAACCCCTCCACAAATTGGCGATAATAGCCTGCTAGGCCCAAAAAGCTCCTGATCTCTGTAGCTGAAGTGGGACACGACCAACTCTGAACTGCCTCGATCTTCTGAGGATACCCTCTACAGATACCACATGCCCCAAGAATGCCACGGAATCCAACCAGAACTCACACTTGGGGAACTTAGCATATAGCTTATGTTCTCACAAAGTATGGAGCACAACTCTCAAATATTGCTCGTTCTCCCCAGGCTACGTGAGTAAATCAAAATGTCATCAATGAAGACAATGACAAAGGATTCAATATACGGCCTGGACACCCTATTCATCAAGTCCATGAATGATGCTGGGTCATTAGTGAAGCCAAAAGACATCACCAGGAACTCATAATGGCCATATCTCGTACGGAAAGCAGTCTTCGGAACATTTGAAGACCGAATCCTCAACTGATGATACCCTGATCTCAAATTAATCTTAGAAAACACACGAGCACCCTGCAACTGGTCAAACAAATCATTGATGCGCAGAAAATGATACTTGTTGTTAATGGTAACCTTGTTCAACTGGCGGTAATCAATACACATCCACATAGACCCATCTTTTTTCTTCACAAATAGAACTGGAGCACCCCACGGCGATACACTCGGTCTGATGAACCCCTTAGTGAACAACTCCTCAAGCTACTCCTTCAACTTCTTCAATATTAGGTGAACTTTGAATGGCTGGAGGGCGGTAGGAATGCTCTGGCATGGCGTTGAAATGAGCCCTCGCTGGAACACCTCAGGGAGGTGGTGGGGGTGCTGAATATGGAGGCATGCTGGGCTGACCTCTGTCCCTAATTGGGGCACCTCTGAAATCCCCGGAGAATCTGGCACTCTTTTTCTGCTGACCCTGCTCTCTACTTCTCAATCGATAGCCCTCAATCCGACGAGCTATCTTGACCACCAGCTGATAGGGAGTCCCCATCTCCACCTCTCGGGCCATGTTGGCCTTAATGCCGGAGTGCAGCCCTGCTACAAATCTCCGCACTCTCTCAGCATCAGTAGGCAATATCATAAGTGTGTGGCGAGACAACTCTGAGAATATAGCCTCATAATATGTCACAGTCATCTGTCCCTGCTTCAACTGCTCAAACTGATATCGCAGCTCTTCCCTCTCAGAGGTTGGGATATACCTGTCTAGAAACATATGAGTGAACTGCTCCCAGGTGATAGGAGGAGAATCTGCTGGCCTACTGAGAATATAGGACTGCCACCATCTGCGAGCTTTGCCCTCTAGCTGGAAGGTAGTGAAGTCCACTCCATGGGAGTCTAATATCCTCATATTGTGCAGCCTATCCCTGCACCTATCAACAAAATCCTGGGCATCCTCGCCGCTCACCCCCGAAGACTGCAGGGTGAAACCGAGTCAATCTATCCAATAACTTCTACGGATCGCCGTCCGCAGCTGGCCTGGGCTCAGGTGTTGCTGCTATAGGATAGGCCCCACCCACGAGCAGTGTACCTGGGGTATGATGTAATGTTGCTGCCTGACTTGCAGCCTGGGTAATAGGAGTCTGGGCCCCCCTTCCACTTGAGATGTGGAAGGATCTGCCGAAAATAAACCGGCCTGGGACATGGTGTCCATGAACCGCATCATACGGCCCATGATCTCCTGGAATCCTGGCGCCGTTATAAAGTCCACTGGAGCAGGACCTGCTGGGGTCACCTCACCCTGCTCCTCTATAGTAGGGTCCTCTGGTGGTGGTATGACTGGAATAGCTCGGGGATGCCCTCGTCCCCTACCTCGGGCCGGTGCCCTCCCCTGACCGCTGCCACAGCCTAGAACAACGGGGGTAGCGACCTCTTCCGCGTCTGGAACATTGGATGCACGCGTCCTCACCATCTGTGAGAGAATAGAAGAATGAAATTTAGTAAACCATTGACTGCACGATAGAATAAAAATAAGGAGAGGTTTTCCTAACACCCTATAGCCTTCTGAAGATAAGTACAGACATCTCCATACCGATCTGCAAGACTCTACTAGGTTTTCCCGTGACTTGTGAGACCTACATGAACCTAGTGCTCTGATACCATGTTGTCACGACCCAAAATACTAACTCAGGTCGTGATGGCGCCCAACACCGGGGTTAGGCAAGCCCACACTTAAATTACTAAGGATTTCTCACATGCTTGGTTAAACATCCCAATATGTGCCAAGTTTTTCAAGTTCAACCATTAGTTGAAAAAGATAGCAAGCCATTTTTACCAAAAGCAGTCAAAAAGAGGAATGAGCCAATATATATATACACAGACCCGTAAACCAAAATAACAACTACGTGTGTGCCAGGAACTAGTGTCACAAGTCCTATGGGCATACTAACAGAATATAAAATCCTATTGTCTAAAGGAAATAGACGGGAAATAATCAAAAGAAAACTCCATGGTGCTGCCGAGGATCGTCAGGAGAAGCAGCTCACCGTGAAGTCGGGTCCAACTAAGATCAGAATTGAGCTCTGGTCTGATAACCAGATGCACCAGACTCAGAACCTGTACAATTAAGTACAAAAGTGCAGCATGAGTACATAAACAAATATGTACCCAGTGAGTATCCCGCCTAACCTCGAAGAGGCAATGACGAGAGGTCGACTTGACACTCACTAAGGTTCAACAAAATGATTAGCAAGATATAATATCAGTAACGGACATACAAGGATGATAAAAGCAGTAAACATTTAAAATAACAGTAATTCAAATAAATATTGGAAGTAAATATACAATTTCTACCTCATTATTCTTTTCTTTCCTTTAAAAATATATCTGAACACTCAAAATCCATAACAAAATTCTTAACAATTTAACATGCGCATACAAGATAAGGACAACCGGCCTGAGCCATCATAATGATCATATATGTAACCACAATATATATCTTTCAATCTCGCTGTGCCGTACGGCCCGCTCTCATAAGAGTGGGGGAAATAACATTCCGCGCGCGGAATGTAAATTGCGAATCGGTCACATGCGCGGAATGTAAATTGTGAATCGGTCACATGCAGAAACAATCCACTCGTTTATTCTTTATCAATTAATTTTCGTGAAAAATTCTTTAAAATTACTTAAATTCCATGATCTCAGGGAAACAAGCCGCATGTAACATTAATTCACTAAGCATATAGTTTATTTCAAGGAAAACATAAGGCATGGTGTAGGCCTAACTACCCGGACATAACAATAATAGTCGCTACGTACGAACTCTCATCACTTTGCGCCTATGTAGCCCCCACAAACATTAGCACATAGTCATTTATAGCACCTAGAGGGACAGTTCCCCCTTACAAGGTTAGAAAGGAGACTTACCTCGTGATGAATCTACTCCCCGGACCGAGAACGCGCCCAAAACTCCGAGCTCTACACCCGAGGACTCGAAACTAGCTAAATGTTATACAAATTCATCAATTTATGCTCAAAGTATGGAAATCCTCCTACTACTAAATCAAATCTGCCATTCTTGAAGCAATCCTAAAATCCAACCCCGGGCCCGCATGCTCGGATTCCAAAATGTTTTGAAGAAAACACTCACTCATAGCCTAAGGATCATTCATATATGATTTTTGAATGATTTCATAGCCAATTCACGGGTAATTTTTTAAATTCTCGAAGGCCCTAGGTTACTACCCAAATTCCTAAATTTTCACTAATTAAGTAGTTAAATTTCACTAAGAATGCATGCATTAACTAACTCTTGGATAGAATCTACTTACCTTTCAGTGGTTGAGTCGTTGAGCCCTTTCCCAATCTCTCAAGGTGTTCTAATGGAGGAAGAAGTGAAGAAATAATGAAGAATCCCGTATTTAAGAAACACACTATCTGACCGTGTTTCCGCACTTGCGGCTTGAGGACCGCACCTGCGGTCTCGCACCTGCTAACAAGGGCTCGCACCTGCAAAAATGGACGAGGAATCCTGGGCCCGCACCTGCGGACTGGAGACCGCACCTGCGAAACTTTGTCTGCACCTGCGACAAATGGCCTGCCTGCTGGGGGTCGCACCTGCGAGGCCGGGATCGCAGGAACGGTCCCGCACCTGCGACTGGGCAACCGCACATGCGGTCAACACCAGAACAGGTGCACCAGCAACTATTTCGGCTGGTTTTTGGCCTCGTGTGGTGTCCAGGAGGCACCTGGGCCCATCCGAGCCCCCGTCCAAATATATCAACAAGTCCCAAATCATAATACGGACTCGCTCAAGCCTTCAGAACAACCAAAACAATGCTAAAACTCAAAATCACGCCTCAAAATCCCTAGGACCAAACTTAGGAACTTTAAGTTTTCTTGACTTCGCTAACAACGTGCCAAACCGACCTACACTACTCGGAATGACACCAAATGTTGCAGGCAAGTCATAAATGACATAACGGAACTAATCCCAGTCTCAGAATTCCGTTCGGACCTCGATAACACAAAAACACGTCCCAAACCACAATAGGAACTTAAGGAACTTCTTATTTCAATATTGGGCGTCGAAACGCTCCCGGGTCATCAGAAACCCATTCCGAACATACGCCCAGGTCCGAAATCATCATACGAAGCTACCAGAACCGTCGAAACTCGATTTCGAGGTCGTTTACCCAAAATGTTGACCGAAGTCAAGCTTGTCCTTAAAGGCCAACCTTAAGGAGCCAAGTGTTCCTATAGCACTCTAAACACTTCCGAATCCCGTACCACCCGCCCCCGCAAGTCATAAATCACAATAAGCCGCTATGGGAAGTTTTTATTTAGGGGAATGGGGTCTGATAATGAAAAACGACTGGTCGGGTAGTTACAGTCATGTCATGGCCTGAGGACCTCTCTCAATTTGGCATATCATTATTCAAAGGCGTCATAGTTTGGAGGCACAATCTTCATGGCTCGAGAACATCATTTCATGGCCTGAAAATCCTTCATCAAACAATTCATGGCCCAGGACATCATGGTCTGAGGACGTCATCCCTAATCGTCCGAAGACAACATTCATAGTCCAATGAGAGCTTGCATCATGTTTAAATTTATACATAGTATACACCTGTATTGCTTGTATTTGTAGGTAACTAGGCGAGCAACGGCTACCCCTGTAGGAGCAATCCCGCTCCAGTCTCCCCAACCATATCAAACTCGATATCCCGCAAACCGTTCATTCGTTCATCCCTAAAGGTCGTGTCCATCTTGTGATAACTTCATCGGTATGCTTCGCCGATGCATCCGGAACTACATACGACCTGATTCCTGTAAAACCAGGGATATGTAGGCAGCTCAGAAACTAGGGTGCGACCTAAATCTCTCCAAACCATTTCGCTCGGTCAAAATCGGCCATCATGTCTTTACCCGACAAACTCTTTCATCCTTTCCGGGTAAAGAGAGGCAGCTGTTGATACCCAATTTCTCCTCAAAATATTTTAAATTTGCATATGTAGCTTGAAAATCATGTATCAATAGTAAGTGATATTTTTCCACAATATCCTTATATTTGTATTAATCTATCCAACATTTTATTTCCAATAAATAATTATGAAATTGCATTACAAAATGATTTCAAAAGTATTTCTCAGTTTCATTAATTATTTTGGTCCTATTAAGATCAAATTATTTCATAATTATCCAGATTGTCACCTTTTGGCTATAATTGCAATAACTTTGCAATTATAGCCCAATCATACGATTTTATTCTATTTTTTATCCATAAATTAATCATTTGTATTTTTAAAATACTAAGTAATCCTTTTTAATTATTTTCTATGCATGAAATTCATTTTTTTATAATTAACAACTATTTTTATTAATTTTTTTAATTAATTTACATTGGGTATTTAATAAATAGCCACTTTCATTTCATTTATAGCCTAATTAAACAGACCCAAGTCTGATAAAAACGGCCCAAATACCCCAGGCCCAATACATTATCCTACCCGACCCAATCCCTTGTCTAATCTGGATCATTGATCAATTTTAATCAACGGTCCAGATCTCCCCTTTCCTTAATTAACCCTAGAGACTACCCCTCTTCCCCTCTCATTTCTCTCTTTCGCTCAACCGTTGCACTTCTCTCTCATCTCTCAAACTCTCTCTGTTAAACCTAAGCTCTCACCGACCATCGACTTGCCGGTAACTATGGTGGTCTCACCACCATCCCAGCCTCCATGGCTCCTTCCTACACCGGGTTATTGCTGCCTTGAGGTCCTCAAAGGAACCAGAAGGCGGTTCACTCACCTCCCATAGTTTTCATGTCATTCTCAGGTCGTCCATGGCCATCCGAGTAAGATCCTCCCATCTCCAGCTAGAACTTGTGGTTTCTAAGCCGATTCTCTCTCTCTCTCTCCATCTCTCTTTGGGTTCTCTATCTGAAACCCTAATTATAACGCTTGATTTCTTAGATCTGCAATAGATCTGGGTATATTCTGAGTTATTTTGTTGTTTTCCTTAAAAGATTTTCCGATTTCTCTAAAACGACTGTTCATCTTCAAACTAGGGTTTCTTAACCCCTTCTCAAAATGGGTTTTCTTCTGATTTTAGTATTATTCTATGATTTTCACTATGTTTAAACGTTTATTTAAGTTTTTTCCCCTTTTGTCTGACTTATTATGTTAAAACCCTAATCACGAGTTCTGAGTCTATTCTTGCTTACTTGTTCATCTGATTTATTAGAATGTCTATTATTTATGAATTCGTTCTGAGTTTTCTGTGATTTTACCCTATTTTGCTTATTAGGGTTTCTGATTTTACACTTCTTCCGCCTATATCATGTTTATTCTGTCAATTCATACTATGCTCTATGTGAATCCCTAATTTTGTATGATTTTACCCTATTTGCCCTATTAGGGTTTCTGATTTTGCCTATTATGTGTGTATTCTGCTTGTTCTCATAAATTGTGTTAATTTCTCCTAAATCAGTACTAGTTGCTATTTTTCAATCTTTGAATCTCTATGATTGATACTTCACTGATTTTTTGTGATATTCTCTACTGATTTTAACCTTTAAGATATTTTCTTACCTTAATCTATGGTCGAGCATGCTGTCAACTGATTTTTAAGTATTTTCTTTAATTAGAATATGTTGAACCTAGCCTCTATTACATGTTCTATACTTATGGTATGCTGAAACTATTCCCTTATGTGTTATATTCAGCCTTGTATGATTTCCTTCCTTATTTATTATCTGCATATTACCGTTTGAAGCTAACTCCTTAATTAAGACTTATACTGATCTGATTCTAATTGGTACATAGCTCCATAATTACTGCTTAACTATGATTCTTGCCTTATTTTTTACCTAGTCTTAAACTATATATACACTGCTTTTTCATTCAAAACACATTTCTCAAAACTCTCTCGTATACACAAATACTCTCTTCTACTCTCCTTCTGGTTACTTGCTATTATCAGCCGGCTGCAAGCCAAGGCTGATTATTCCTTCCCATTTACTCTTCTTTATGTGTTTTGTTATCTCCTACACTGGTATGTCCTAATTTCAGTTTAAGTTTAAAAAATAATATGTTTCTTTTAGTACTTCAATTCATCCTGTTTCTAATATGTTTTTACATATGGTTTTGCTGTGATGTCTGCACTTGACCTGCTTGCACTGTTGTTCACTTAGCATGTTATGTACTCCCCTCCCATAGACTCAACATGCTTATTAAATGCTATCTCCCTTTAGTATACCTCAATATGATTCTGCCTTACTTATGCTTCTCTGATTATTGGCATGAACTTTTCTGTGGCAAAGTAATTTGTACCTTATGTTATTCAGTTATGAGTAATCCTAAAGTTTATGCTATATCCTTGATCCCTGGATGCCCATAGCATATTGTTGATTCTATACTTAAGTGTTCCTGAAACTATGTTATTACCTATGTGCCTTATGTGTCCCCAATCCCCCATTAACCTTGTTTGGTGTTGTTGAACCTGCCTTGGTTCTGTATTCTTTGGCTATGTACGAACCTATTTTGGGTGCTATGTCTGGACTATTGCTTGTTGCTCTACTCTCATTTCAAAAATTGTTTTACTACATAACACTGTAGTTCTTTACAAAATCTTTCAAACAAGTCTCCTTTCAAACTGTTTTCCTACTCAATCTTTTCAAAAATATGTCAGGCACTCTCACTCTACTCTTAAATATTTAAGCTCTGGCCCTCTAATGTGTGACTGCTTAGGGATCCTTATGAGATCCCTCTAAACTCTGATGCATTAGAGCTGGCCCTTCCATACTGCACTTACTCAATTATGGTTATGAAATCTGGGTCTGAGCATTGCCCGAGATCCCTTGAGGTCCTTAGGGAACTCTGACACACCCGAATATGAGAAAGGCTATGAAACATTTGGGCACTTGAGGTTCTGGAAGTCTGGGCCAGTTTTCAGGCTCTCTATAGTTTAACTTCTTCTTTTCCTTTATCTATTTACGTAATTAATTCAGCTGGTCTATAATATTTATTTGTAAATGAATATTGGGGATGGCTAGTGAAATGGGAGGGGATAACTATATAATTTTATCGATGTCACTGGGTAGAAATCATGCCTTAAGCTTTATATTTCCTATATCTGCATTAGAATACATACTTAGGATCAACATGCCAAACATGGATTAGATATCATGTCTTTAAGGCTTTTTCATTTTTACTGCTTTAACATACAACATACCTCAATTTATGCTTGTGCCTACCACTTAGAAATCCTGCTCCTTAGGCGATAAAATTAATACTCTTGTGCATTCATGAATCATGCTTAACAACTCTATAATTCTCTGTGCATTTTAGAAACCATGCTTTGGTAATCCTGTGCATCCTAAAATTATATCCTAGCCGCCCTGCATTCACGTGTGCATACTAGATACCATGCTCTAGGATTTCGTTTACATTTACTTAACTACGCCTAGTTTAAACTGCTGATTCATTAAAAGGTACAAGATAACATCGCATATGATTATCATGTCTGTTCTTAATAGAGATTGGTAACTATCTCTGCATTCTCAGATTTACATCACTTAGAACATCATGTTTTAGGTAAAACAACCTCTGAACTATTTAATAATTTTAGCAGTCACTATGCACAACCCCACGCCTAAGAAGGCCTTAGGTAATCAACCTCTTAAAAATGAATACAGTTTTGATTGCGTTTGCTGCCTAAGGGCTAACAAGTTTTTTGTAAAACCAGTAGGCAAGCTGATTAGGTCCTTGCTATTGAGTTTATAAACAAGCTGCATACTTCTGTGCATTGATATTCACTCAGATATGATGTTTTAGGATTCTGTCTAATAAAACTGCCTCTTGTTTTGTGTTTGAGATGTGCTGTTTATGTGCAATATCTGTGGAGGCAAATCTGAGCCTTTTAAACTGCTTTTCCCGCATTTATTTGTAAAGTCCTACTTGTTCTTACATGTCGCTTAGAATTTTATCCTTTTAGCCTTAGGGAGTTTGTCTAGAACTGCCTATATTTAGAGGTCCTAAATTCCTCCAGGGCCATTAAGAAAGGACGGGTAATAGCACGCATAGAGGTCGTTAAATAAACTCACTTAGTAACCGCTAAGGGGTAGGAAAGGGTAGACATGGATATGATATCTGGTGCGCTAATGCCACAAGTTGACCCTCTTATGAGGAGTGATTACTGGGCATTGTACTGATGTGATCCTATAGGATAAACAACCTAGGACCCCATATCCCTTACACATGTGTGCTTAGATTTTAAAACCTCCAGAACTTTGTATATGTGCTTAGACTTTAAATCTTTTAAACTTAAGCACATATGTGTGCTTGGACTGCAAATCTTCTCAAAACCGTCATCTATTTAACTATGTGTTTATTGCTTATATGCTATCTGTTCACAAAGTTTGTTTGGGTCGGGAACCACAGTTTTGGACTTCGAGGGGTGCCTAACACATTTCCATTGAAGTAATTTCAAGTCCTTACCCTATCTTTGGTTATCTAATCTGTGTTTGTAAATAACCTTTAGTATGTGCCTTGACGCACCTTAACTCGTTAGGTGGCGACTCTTCAATTCCTTACCCCTTTCCCAAAAGGAAACGAGTTATTCCAATAATGTCGAATACCCTGACCGATCTGAAAGGGCAGGAAATAGGGGGGCGCGACACCTACGACCTTGTTATACTGGTAGTCCATAAGAAATAGTAAATATTAATAACAACTTCATAAGCGAATGCATTTTGACCACCTGAAGAATAAAATAAATCTCTTTCAAATTATCTACGGTATTTCACTCATCCTCATTCGTTGGATACATGCCCATAAACTGTAAACTATGCGTTTCATTTATGGTTTGAGCATAACCAATGACAAGGGGAATAATTATGATGTAACTCCACACTCCTATTTTTATAATATGAACTTTTTTCTTCTCTGGTGGATCACACGATGGAGATGACTGACTTGTGAGGAAGAATTGCAATAAATGGAAGGGATTTAGGACTTTCCGTTACATTAGAGGGTAAATTAAAAACTTTTGCTAATGGTGAGGGTAGATTTGACCCGATAGTATAACGAAGGATAAATGTGAATATGTATAAAAGTAGAGGGATATATTTGGTATTTTTCCCTTCTTTATAGTAGGTTTAAAAGTACATGTGTATTTTCCCATTACTAAATATATGGCCTTAACCTAAAAGCTCATGGGAGTTTCCCTAGGTTTTTTAACTCTTTACTGTTCGTTCTTTCTTCGACCTTGAATAGTTGACATTTTTTTCAAGGTTTTCCTTTGGCTAAGCTATGCTTTTATGGTGTACATCTTATTTTCTTGTGTACTTCTCCATATGCATAGCCCCCTTAGTATTTGAGCATTGAAGCATGAGGTCTTGAACACTGGATCAACTCCTTACTTTGGTCCTTTTTCTGAAAAAAGAAATACACAGGGGACTCAGAGGTAAATTTTTAGATGATGACTGCTTAACCCTTGCCATCAGAATTATAGTGACCTAGATCGGGAATAATTAAGTATTCCACGTGTCTTTCGTGTCTAATGTCATCATCTGGTACATGCTATATTTTTGCCTATCATCTAAAATGGAACGTAAAACTTAATGAACAAAGTAAATGAAGTTCTATGATACCTGACTGTATGTATTAACTTCTTTAGAAGTAATACTTCTTCAAATGGACTGCATTCCAATGGGATGGTAACACCTTGTCGTCCATAGTTTCCAATTCGTACACTCCTTTTCCAGCTATCCCTTTCACTCTATACGGGCCTACTCAATTTGGACTCAGCTTTCCTGTATTTGCCGCTCGTATTGATCGAAAAACATTTTTGAGGACAAAGTCCCCAATCTTGAAATATCTCAAGTTCACCTTCCTTTTGTAGTACCGTTCTATCATTTGCTTTTGTGCCGCCATCCTAATCAATGTTGCATGCCTTCTCTCTTCTGTCAAATCTAAGTGTATACGAAGTTTTCTTTGTTTTACACTTCATTTGTACATGTGTGCTTTTTGCTAGGTTCCCCTATCTATAATGGAATTAAAGCTTCAGTCCCATATAAGAGCGAGAATGGGGTTTCTCCCATGCTTATATTTGTCGTCGTTCGGTAAGCCCATAACACCCTCGGTAATACTTTTTGCCACTTGCCTTTTGATTCTTCCAATCGCTTCTTTAGGATGTTGATAATAACCTTATTTTTTTACTCAACTTGATCGTTATCTACAAGGTGATAAGATGCCAAAGTAATTCTCTTAATTTTCCAACTTTTGAAAAAATCAGTAACTTTCGCACCGACGAATTGTGGGCCATTATCATAATTGATTTTCTTTGGGACTCAATGTCACGACCCCAGTTCGCCCTCCGTGAACATGACGTGACGACACCTAGTCCCTATAACTAGGTAAGCCTAACTATGCAGAATAACAACATAATTGCGGAAGTAATTAAATAAAGGAAAGCTGAACACTCTAAGAGAAAGACTGTATATAAACGCCACTTGGCATATACAACTCAAAATAATATGGCAATCCACAACATCACCCCAAAACCCGAAAACTCACGGGAACCACAGGCTAACAGAACATAATACACTGCTCTAACTCCAGAATGTCTATACAAGGGTAAGGAAGGATAAACTTTTCACAAAAAAAAGCTGGAATAAGATAGAGACTCCTGGGCTGCGGACGCGGCAGATGTACCTCGAAGTCTCTGTTGTATCTCTAACCTCGGGGATAGTGCGCCTGAGTGGAGGTACCTGGATCTGCACATGAAAAATATGCGCAGGAAAGGGCATGAGTACACCACAGCGGTACTCAGTAAGTGCCAAGCCTCACCTCGGTCGGGTAGTGACGAGGAAGGTCAGGGCCCTACTGAGGTTAAACAATATAATAGGAATTTACAGTATGAAAGACAGACAGAAATAATGAATACATTCGTGAAATAAGACAGGTCAAACAAGGAAATGACAAACACAAGAACAGAGTAAACGCGGAATATGAACAGCTCGATAACAAAGGTAACAATGAGGATCTTATAGGATACCGTCCTGTAGTCCTTTTCTCAACTGTCTAGTGGATCTCCCGGGATACCGTCCCACAGTCCATCATATGTATATCCGAAGGATCTTCCGGGATACCGTCCCGTAGTCCATCATATGTATATCCGAAGGATTTCTCGGGATACCGTCCCGTAGTCCATCATGTGTATATCCGAAGGATCTCCCGGGATACCGTCCCGTAGTCCATCATGTGTATATCCGAAGGATCTCCCGGGATACCGTCCC
>ML410515.1:22953-87836 GCA_005239525.1 Nicotiana knightiana
ACCTCGGTCGGGTAGTGACGAGGAAGGTCAGGGCCCTACTGAGGTTAAACAATATAATAGGAATTTACAGTATGAAAGACAGACAGAAATAATGAATACATTCGTGAAATAAGACAGGTCAAACAAGGAAATGACAAACACAAGAACAGAGTAAACGCGGAATATGAACAGCTCGATAACAAAGGTAACAATGAGGATCTTATAGGATACCGTCCTGTAGTCCTTTTCTCAACTGTCTAGTGGATCTCCCGGGATACCGTCCCACAGTCCATCATATGTATATCCGAAGGATCTTCCGGGATACCGTCCCGTAGTCCATCATATGTATATCCGAAGGATTTCTCGGGATACCGTCCCGTAGTCCATCATGTGTATATCCGAAGGATCTCCCGGGATACCGTCCCGTAGTCCATCATGTGTATATCCGAAGGATCTCCCAGGATATCATCTCGTAGTCCATCATATGTATATCCGAAGGATCTCCCGGGATACCATCCCGTAGTCCATCATCTGTATATCCGAAGGATCTCCCGGGATACCGTCCCGTAGTCCATTATGTGCATATCTGAAGGATCTCCCGGGATACCGTCCCGTAGTCCAACTATCAATGTGCAGGGGGATCTCCCAGGATACCGTCCCGTAGTCCCAAAGTAAACATGCAGGGGGATCTCCCGGGATACCGTCCCGTAGTCCCTAAGTAAATATGCAGGGGAATCTCCCTGGATACCGTCCCATAGTCCCAAATTAAATATGCAGGGCGATCTCCCAAGATACCGTCCCGTAGTCCCAAAGTAAATATGCAGGGGAATCTCGCGGGATACCGTCCCGTAGTCCCAAAGTAAATATGCAACCATAACAAGAAGATATTCATAATTAGAGTGCAAAAATACAAGGCAACAATCAAATTCTAGCCTAACATGCTTCACGTAGTACAATTAAAGCAATTTAAGCGAATAGGCAATTTAGGGCAGCTAGGCATGCTTTTCTAAGCTAACATAGACTATAATTGCAAGTAGAATAAAACAGGTAAGAAAGAAACTCAGTCTAAATATTTAAAGTAAAATCGGATTTTCAACAATTAGCACAAGTACACGCTCGTCACCTCACGTACAAGGCATTCAATTACCAAATATCACGTCCTAAGGGGAAAGTTCCCCACACAAGGTTAGACAATCCACTTACCTCGAACCGGCTCAATGTCAACTTGAAACCACACGTTTTCCACGAGTATCCGACTCCAAATGGCCCAAATCTATACAATTCAATTACATATCGTAAATAACATCTCATGCAACAGATTATACTGTTTAATTCAAGCTAAGGCGCGAATTTATGTAAAATGACCAAAATGCCCCCCGGCCCACGACTAGGAATCGGGTAAAAGTTATATTTTTTGAACCCTTATTCACTCACGAGTCTAACATATAAAAATCTCTCAAATCGGAGGTCAAATACCCAATCAAACCCCCAAAGTTTGGTCTAGGAAGTTTCTTCCAATTTCCTCCAATTTCAAATCAAAATCTCGAATATAAGGGTGAAATTTAAGATTAGGAACATGGAAATTAGCCTAAGATGGTTAGAAATCACTAACCTCGAATACCCAATCGAAAATCTCCACAGGAATCGCCTCTCCCGAGCTCCCACAATTCTAAAATGGTGAAAATGACATAACCCTCGGATTTTTGGAATATTAACAGGGATTTTCGCACTTGCGGTGCCTAACTTTGCACTTGCGATACCGCATCTCCGGAAACGGCATCGCAGGTGCGCAAGTCACTTAAATGCATAGGGGCCGCACTTGCGGTCGTTTGGTCGCGTCTGCGGTCTCGCACCTGCGGAACCCAGGTCGCACCTGCGACCACTGGGCCAAGACTCCCCTATCGCACCTGTGATCAAGGCCACCGCACCTGCGAGGCCGAACCTGCGGAAAAAACCTTCGCAGGTGCGAAGACACCAGAAGGTGCCTGGTTCAGCAGCAACAATTCCAAATTCTCACCCGTTAAGCATCCGAAACGACCCCGAGGCCCCCGAAACCTCAACAAAAATCACCAACCAACCCTAACACCTCATTTGAACTAGGTTGAGCCTTGTAAACACATCTCATAACATCAAAATTATCGTTTATGTAAAGATTCAAGCCTAGGAACTTAGGAAAATTCTAGAATTCACATCCGACGCCGAAACACGTCTAAACTTATCCAAATGACCTCAAATTTTGCACACACATCCCAACTGACATGACGGAACCAATGCAACTTCTGGAATTCCATTCCGATCCTCGGATCAAAATTTCACTATCGGACCGGAAACTCCAAAAATTCAAACTTCGGCATTTCAAACCTAAATGAGCTACGGACTTTCAAAATACATTCCGAACATGCTCCCAACCCCGAAATCACCTAACGGAGCTAGCGGAACCATCGAATTTCCTATACGAGGCCATTTTCACACTGCTCTGACTACGGCAACTTTCCAACACTTAAGCTCTCATTTAGGGACTAAATGTCCCAAAACTCTCCGAAACTCAAAACCGAATGTTCCGATAATTCAGTTAAGTAGAAATAGACTTAGGGAAAACAGTTAACAGGGGATCGGGGCATTAATTCTTAAGACGACCGGCCGGGTCATCACACTCAAAATCCACATATTATATTTCTCGAAATGAAGTCCATAACCTCCTTTTCTCGTACCTGTTTAAAAGCATATGCTTCTACCCATTTTGAGAAATAATCCGTTAGAATTAACAAAAATCGTACCTTTCCTTTTGCTTGAGGCAGTGGACCTACGATATCCATCCCCCATTTCATGAATGGCCACGGTGATATTTTGAATGTCGATGTATATTATTTGCGTATTGTTGGCACATATCACACCTTGCTACGAAATTTTCTGCTTTATCTTTCATTTTTGGCCAATAATATTCTGCTTTTATTAGCGTTTTTACCAACGATCTTCCCCCGACATGATTATCACAGTGCCCTTCATATACTTCTCTCATTACTTATTCTATTTGCGAAGGTTCAAGGCGCCGTGCTAAAGGTCCTCCAAACATTTTGCGATATAAATCTCCCCTAGTAGGCAATATCGAGCAGCTTTCAACCTTTGATTTGGGATTTCTTATTATCCTCAGGAAAACCCATGCTGCAAAAAGTTCACAAACTCGTTTCTCCAATCCCAAGTTACAAGATTGAAATTTACCTAATTTTTGGTTTGGTCAAAGGCTGAATGAAACAAATGTACCATAACTGTATTTTCTGCATTAACACATCAGCCTCGAACGCCAGATTTGCCAATGCATAAGCTTCTGCGTTTTTCTCCCTGGGTATTTGTACAACTTTCCAAGTCTGGAACTTCTTTAGTATTTCTCTTACCTTTTCTAGGCATTGTTGCATTCGTGTTTTTATTGCCACGTATGTTCCTTGCATTTGGTTTAGTACCAGTTGCGAGTCACTTTTGATTGTGATTTTTTCAATACCAAGCTTTCTCGCGAGCTCCAGACCTGCAATCATAGCTTCATACTCTGCCTCATCGTTAGTAATTGGGTAACACTTTATTTCTCCCTTATAACTTCTTCTGAAGGTGGAATTAAATAATTCCTAACCCTGCTCTTTTAACATTTGAAGAACCGTTAGTGAACAAGGTAAAAGTCCCCGTATTAGCTCCGGTGAACACTTGTAGCTCTTTTTCTGCTTCAGGAATTAGATTCGGGCTGAAATATGCTACAAAATCTGCTAGTACCTGAGGCTTTTTGACAGTTCTAGGTTGATATACAATATCATATTCACTATTCTCTATAGCCCATTTGGCTAATCTTCCTACAATTCATGCTTGTGTAATATATTCCTTAGTAGAAAAACAATTATAATCGAAATGGGATAACATTGAAAATAAGGTCGTAACTTCCTTGATGTCATATTTAATTCTAATGCAAGTTTCTCTAAATGTGGGTACCGTGTCTCGGAATCTAATAAGGATTTACTAACATAATAAATTGGAGACTGCTTACCTTTTTCTTCACGTACTAGTACCGCGCTTACCGCTACTTCTGACATAGCAAAGTAAATGAACAATTTTTCCCTATACCTTGGCTTTGCTAACAAGAGCGATTTTGATAAGTATGAATTTAAATCATTCATAGCTTGTTGATATTCATTAGTCCATTCAAATTGATTTTGCTTTTTCAATATTGAAAAGAATTTAAAATATTTTTACGAGGATTTGGATATAAACCTTCCTAGAACTGCTACTCTGCCTGTTAATTTTTGTACCTTTTTTTTGCTTGTAAGTACATTAGGTATTTTCTCAATTAATTTGATCTGTGCGGGATTTACTTGAACACCCTGTTAGAAAGAAGAAATCCCAAGAATTTACCTGAAGCAACACCAAAGACGTATTTTTTTGGGTTTAACTTCATATTATACTTGAGAATTTTGAAGGTTTCGATCAAGTGTTGGAAATGGTTCCATGCTTGTGCTAACTTGACCAACATATCGTCTATGTAGACCTCCATGGTTTTTTCCAAGTGTTCTTGAAATATTTCGGTCATCAATCTCTGGTATGTTGCTCCAAAATTTTCCAAGCCAAATGGAATGACTTTGTAGCAATAAGTCCCCCTGTCTGTAATAAACAAGATCTCTTCCTCATCTAGATGATCCCTCTTTATCTGATTATAACCAGAATAGGCATTTAAAAAACTTAAAATTTTATGACCTGCGCTAGAATCAATTAACTGATCTATATGTGATAGGAAATGAATCTTTAGGACATGCTTTATTTAAATCAGTATAATCCATACAAACTCGCCACTTTCCATTTTTCTTTAGAACTACAACACTATTAGCTAACCAGTCAAGGTATTTTACCTCTCGTATTGAACCAATTTTTAGAAGTTTTTGTACCTCGTCTGGGATTACTTGATTTTTAAATGCCCCTTACTTCCTTTTCTTCTGTTTGATAGGTAGGTGCAATGAGTCCTCATTCAGTTTGTGAGTCATTACCTCTGGTAGTATACCTGTCATAACTGAATGCAACTAAGCAAAGCAATCTGCATTAGCACGTAAGAATTCAATTAGCTTACCTTTTATTTCTGGGCTCAAGTTTGCTCTGATGTAAACTTTTCTGTCAGGCCAGTGGAAGAATAATATAACAGCTTCAAGATCCTTCATTGTTGTTTTGATATTCTCATTTTCCTTTGGTTCTTGAATTACATCAAGTATCAAATCCATATCAGCTTGACCTATAGGACTTCCAGTTGAAGTGTACGTTAAATTATCCTCAACTGAGCTCTTTAATTTCTATTTCGCATCTCCGTCATCAGATGTTATATTTGGGATCACCACTGAATTGATACTTCGTGATGTCTGTTGATCTCCTCAATATGTTGGATTCCCCAGTGTGACGGGAACTTGATGACTTCATGCAACATTGACATGACCGCATCCATATCATGATTTCATGGCCTTTCCAACATTATATTATAGTCCATGTCTGCATCTATTACCTTAAATTTAGCGTCTTTGATGATACCCTCTACAAATGTATCCAGACTTCTCCTTTCATAACGATGCTTGAACTATCGAACCCAGACAATGACCGTGCTTTTGGTATGATTCGATCATTCACTTGCATTTCATTTATCGCTCTCAGTAGAATGATATTTACCGAGCTGCGTGGGTCAATCAAAACTCGTTTAACATTAGTATCATGTACAAGTAAAGATATTACTAGCTCATCATCGTGAGGAATTATCAAGTCATCAGTGTCTTTATCATCAAACACTATGTTGTCTCCTTCTAATACTTGTCGAACCCGTTTTCCATGGGTAACGGTAACCTTTAATGTCTTTTTCGTAGCCATGTACGTTACCCCATCAATTTATTCTACCCCAGTTATGACGTTTACAATTCTTTTTGGAGAGGGGGGCTTCGGAGGTTCTTGACTATTTTCCATGTAAGATTTTTTTCCCTTCTCACTAAATAGATCAATAATATAGCCTTGCCTCAATAGATATTCAAATTTTCCCTATAAGAGCCTGTAATTTGTTGTTCTATGGCCATGATCTTTGTGAAACTTGCACCAAAATTCCTGATTCCTTTTGCTAGGATCTGACCTCAGTTCTTTCAATCCTCGTACCTTGTCGCCCATTCCTCTCAGAACAGCCACCAGTTCGGATGTACTGACGGTGAAGCTGTAATCTCCTATTTTTTCTAGAGAGTTTGAATCATTTCCTCTTGTGTCCCGTTCCCCTTTCAATCGAGAAGAGGAACTCGTCTCCTTTAGTCTTGATCTTAAATCAAACCATGCATGTTCTTATTTGGATCAGGAATCTCGTGCGGCAGGTTCCATGTAGGGCTCGTACCTATTCTTACCAGACTTTTTTTTCCCATTTTCGAATGTCTAGAAATTGGCATTTCTTCTACCCTTTGTTGAGTAACTGTGTCTTGTTCTATTCACAACTTCGTGCTATATCAATTGCATACATCGTTCCAAGTAGTTGCAGGAAATTCCTGCAAACTCTCTTTCAACCTTCTTGTGGCTTCTAAACTTTTCTCATTCAAATTACTTGCGAACGCCATAACTGCCCGGTTATCAGGTATTCGTGGTAGCATCATCCTCACATTGGAATCTATCCATGAATAACCTGAGCAACTCCGTTCTTTCATGTTTAACTTTGAAGATATCTTTCATCCTTTTTTCTACTTTTTCGGCCCCCGAATGTGCGTTTATAAATGAATGTGCAAGCTCAGAAAATGAGTCAATATAGTTTTAAGGTAAGAGTGAGTACCATATTAACACCCCTTTCGTGAGAGTTTCGCCAAACTTTTTAACCAAGACTGCTTTTATTTCCCGCTTGGTTAAATCATTGCATTTGACCCTTATGGCCAATGCAGTAACGTGATCTCGTGGGTCGGATGTCCCATCGAATTTAAGGATATTAGGTATTTTAAATTTTTTAGGAATTGGTAAAGGTGCTGCACTTGGCTTCCAGGGTTGTTGCGAATATTTATCAATATCCACACCCTTGATTATTCGAGGCATGCCAGATATTTGCTCTATATGCTCATTTTTCTCCTTGAGTTGTTTCTGGAAAGCTAGTATTAAACTTTGTAAATTGAAATTATCGGTTTACCTGATCCTCCATCTCTGGATTCATTTGGTATTTCTCTATTTCCTGAATTGTCAAGCCCCGAACACGGATTTTTCAGGGTGTTATTTAATGGTGGAGGGATTCGCACAATGTCGGGCAATCCACTTGCAAAAGTTCGCAGTGCTTTATTCACGTGTTGTGCAATCAACTGCTTCAAAGTATCTTGCTTAGTTTGGGTCGATTTTTCCCTAAAAAGAAACCAAACCAATTAAGTCGAGTTTTTATCGATCCGGTTTTTGTCGATTTTTCGGTTTCTCGGTTATTTATCGGTTTTTTTCTTAAATATGATACATACACTACCAAACGCATATTCCGGCGACTACATTTTCAACATAACTCTATCAAATTAATTGCTCTTTGAAAAATCTATCGTTTACCAAGATATATTGATGATAATTGACTCAAATAGTGAGAATAATTTAAGTACTCACTTAAAAATTGATTATTTTTAACATGAAATAAATTATTGTACTTAACAAAGAAAACTATCAATCAAACTAGAAGGCAAATAATTAGATTATTATAATAGCAAAGAACTAGACTAAAAATACAAATGACTAATATGTACCATAAAATTTTAGAAACTTTATATAAAAATATACACACACACACACACATATATATATATATATATATATATATATATATATATATATATATATATATATATATATATATGTGTGTGTGTGTGTGTATATTTTTATATAAAGTTTCTAAAATTTTATGGTACATATTAGTCATTTGTATTTTTAGTCTAGTTCTTTGCTATTATAATAATCTAATTATTTGCCTTCTAGTTTGATTGATAGTTTTCTTTGTTANTAAATAGCTACTTGTATAGTCGGTTTGATTCGATTTTTTTTCAGTTACTTATTTGATTAAAATCAAAACCAAACAAAATTTTATCGGTTTTTAAAATTTAAAACCAAAATCAAATCAAACCTAAAAAGTATCGGTTTTTTTGTCGGTTTGGTTCAGTTATCGGTTTGGTTAGATTTTTCGAGTTTTTATGAAAACCCGTAATCTTGCTCGTTATCTTGTTCACCTGCTTGTTGCCAATCGGTGCGAGTAGTAGACCTTTCAGGTGAACATTCTCGTGAATGCTCCGGAGTAACTATGGGTGTGTCATGTGGTGAAGTTCCTCCTTGTTGATCACCCCGTTCAATTTCGTTAGCAATAGACATGTTTTGTTGCTAAAATATAAAATTTGAAAAGTGAACAGATTATCAGATTCCTGGTAACGAAACCAATTCATTTAATCCAAAAAATAGTTTTTATGGACAAAGCTAATATTAAAAAAAAGCGGGTTACTGATAATCAAATTTTTTTCACTTTCTTGGTAATACAGAAATAAAGTAAAAAATTGAAATAATAAGTGAAGGAAAAAAAACTTATTGTTGATTACTAATCTCTCCCAGAATTGCGGATTGAATTCTTGAATAAAGTAAAATAAAAGGCTGATTGCATATATTTGGAGATATTCAGATGATCGTACAAAATGAGATATGGATCATTATATAAGGATACACAGTTATAACAGTTTTCTTACTTAATTCTGACTCATTATTGACATTAATTGCCTGTTATCAAATTTACTGGTAACCGTTACGGTAATAATAGAGGATCGTACATAATCAAAGCTAATGCTGATTCCCTTTTCATATTCAACCGACTCATGAATCTTCCCCTTTTATGGTCTTCATGCATCTTGTACCTATTTACTCTTTTCCAGCTGTCAAATTCGGTACCTTTTCTGATAAAACACAGTGAGTATTTTATCCGTGTCTTTCTTTGTTTCTTTTTTAACCCAATTATAAGTGCCAATTATCACCTCCCTGTTGGTCCATATGTCAGGTCTTTTTCCACCAATACAATCTTGTAATCCTCTCTCCTATTATTTCTCTTCTCCTATTCCTTGTGTACATCAAAATTTATTAAGTTTCTAATGAGATAAAGTAAAGCAAAGTCAAGTTAAGACAAATGATTGATTTATCTATTCAAAGTAATTTACAATAAGAACTTTCTTTAATAGAATACATCTTTCTTATTACTAAGCTTGTAAAAATGTTGTGGATAATGTTGTACGAACATCAGATGCTGAATATTTTACTTGCATACTTTTTTAAAGTAGTTCAATACATTATTGTACATTGCACAGAATGTATTCGACAATATTTGCGAGTTGTATTCGTGAATACAGTAATGAAATTTGCGAAAAAAATGTATTCAACTATTTAAAAACGGTAAGTGAATCAATTAACGCGATAAACTCCTAATATAACTCAATTATAACACAAAGTTTGGATTTCCAGTTATAGAAAATATTATCAACCGGAAAACACCCCAAAAATAGAGCAATCTTTAGAGATTCAATCCATCCTTTTTTTTTTTTAGTGGTATCCTTAATAAAATATTTTTTAGTAGTATCTTTACAAATAGATTTATATTTGAAATTATATAATTACATTGAATACAGTTAAATGCATAAAAATATATTGAATACATGAAGTATAACAGGTCATCTATAGTGCAAAAATATATGAATACATACTGCAGATACATTTGAATACATATATACATCTGAATATATAAACTATATTAATTAAAAAACATATGAATACATTCATGGAATATAGCTAGACGGTGAATAAAATGAAATACATGGAATACAACGAGATACATTAAAAAAAAAGATAGTGAATACAATAAAATAGATGGAAATACAGCGAGATACATTGAAATATAATGAAAAAAAGGTAACAGAATCTTCAAGACAAAGCAACTACTTCTTTATTTTCTTTTGCCGTTTTATTTTCGCATTTCTTCACCTTGTCAAAATCTTCTTATAATCTCGTAGAATGAATTTGAATTAGTTGGACCGTGAACTTTGAATAACAAGTAGTTAAGCAAAACAATTACTTCTCTGCTTTCCATTCAAAATGCCGTGAAAGATGTTGGATCTAGAGTTTTTCAACTTCAACTATTTTAGATCGTCACATTTGGAAATCAAATGGTTTTATAATGTAATCATCACTTCAGAAAAAGAAGAAGGTATCACCAGCCGGAGGAGGGGGTTAGGGGTGACACAACAAGGAAGGGGGAAGTGGTCGTCGACCGGATCTGTCGTTGGTGGAACACAATCTCTGCTAGGGTTTCTAAAAGCAGGGGAGGAAAAAATCGGGGGAAAAGAGAAGAAAGAGGAAAGAGAAAGGAGGAGAGAGGTAAGAGAGAGGGAGAGAGAAAAATAATACACACCGTATTTAATGGCTTAAAGGTAGGAAGTGACCATGAATAGATAGTTTGCTATAATAATTAAAAGGTAGCTATAGGAGATTAGTTTTAAAAAGGATATTTATTTATAATAAATAAGGTATGAACCTTTGCTATATGAGATAAAATTTTCAAAGTTAAAACCCAAGAGTTTGTAAACAAAGAAGGGCAAGTTACAGATTTGACCGGTCCACAAAAAATAAAATGCATTCGCTAGCTAAATATACATACTTTTTTTTTGTCTCAGAAAAAATACCGTACTTTCTTATTTACAAATTATCTAACTTTAAACTTTTTTACTTTACTTTTAATAAGATTATTTATAGCCTCACAAATATTTATGAATTATTTTAAACCACAAATTTAAAAAAAAAAAAAATTTAAAATTTCGTACCGAACTAAATACCGCCACATAAATTAAAACAGAAGAAAGCAACATTTGAAAAATGAAAGTTCGCAGGTTAAGTGGATGCAGATAACGTTGGACTGCAGTACTGCGCATATCTATGTATTGGTAAAATTGTTTTAGGAAAAATAGTTGCTCTCTTAGGTTATCCGAAAAAATCATTTACACACTTAAATGTTTTGGATACGAAGCTTAAAGTAAATTTTGTTAAAATCATATATATGAATTATCTAACAGACAACTAATAGTGGTAATCAGCTAGCAAATAATCAATTTGCATTAAATAAATGACTCGAAATTGTGTCGGTAATCCAAGTTGGAAGCTTTTTTATTCCAAATCTTAAAATGTTTTGCTACGGGACATCCTCTATTCTCTTTTGAATAGGTTCATATATATACGACAAAGAATCCAAAGCTGAAATTATTATACTAGCTTTTTATTGGACTGGTTGAGTCATCATTGATTAATATAATAAAAGTTTTGGGAAATGATTTAGCTTATATCATTGGATCCCATTAACTTCGGCTTAAATTCTGAATGTATATATATATATATATAATATATTTGGAAAAATGGCCAAATATTTCTCTATATTGATATATTATTTATATTTATCCTCCGTTATACTATCAGGTTAACTCTACACTCATCATTAGTAAAGTTTTCAAATTTACCCTCTAATCTAACGGAAAACCTCAAAATCCCAAATTCCTTCTATTTACTACAATTGTTTCTCACAAATAACTTATACCTACTTGTGCTTTACCAGAGAGGAAAATATCCTCGACAAGTTCATTTCTTGTTCCACTTTATTATTTGGAGCATGAAGACTTAACAAACTCGCTACCTCCAGACATGAGAACACTAGTAAGTATTCTTTTGAAAGGATGTTTTGAAGCTAGACATAGATTTAAACCGTCATTTAATTTAAGATTTTTCAGACAATACTAAAGAATCATATGTCACAAATTTCATGCAGAAGTGCTTGCACAAGCAAAATTTGCATCAAATGACATGTTAAATTCAAATAGAAAGGGAAAGCATTTATATGGATACCTACAGCCTTGTTATTATGCATGTAGTCCATAAAAAATAGTAAATATTAGTAACAACTTCATAAGCGAATGGATTTCAATCACTGAAAGAATCAAATAAATCTCTTCCAAATTATCTATGGTATTTCACTCATCCTCATTCCATTGGAGACATACCCATAAACTGTGTAAGTATTCCTTTGAAAGGATGTTTTGAAGCTAGACATAGATTTAAACCGTCATTTAATTTAAGATTTCTCAGACAATACTAAAGAATCATATGTCACAAATTTCATGCAAAAGTGCTTGCACAAGAAAAATTTGCATTAAATGACATGTTAAATTCAAATCCGAAAGGGAATTCATTTACATGGATACCTACAGCCTTGTTATTATGCCTCTAGTCCATAAAAAATAGTAAATATTAGTAACAACTTCATAAGCGAATGGATTTCAATCACTGAAAGAATCAAATAAATCTCTTCCAAATTATCTACGGTATTTCACTCATCCTCGTTCCATTGGAGACATACCCATAAACTGTGAATTTTAGCTTTCATTTATGGTTTGAGCATAACCAAAGACAACGAAAATAATTATGATGTAACTCCACACTCCCATTTCTATAATATGGACATTTTTTCTTCTTTGGTCGATTACATGAAGGAGCTGACTGATTTGTGAGGAAGAATTGCAGTAAATAGAAGGGATTTGGGGTTTTCCGTAGGTTAGAGGATAAATTTAAAAACTTTGCTAACGTGAAGGTAGATTTGACCCGATAATATAACAGAGGATAAATGTGAACAATATATCAAAATGATATATTTGGTCCTTTTCCCTATTTTTTTTTTTTTTGGCTTTAAATCCTTAGGATCAAAAGTTTGATGGAAGCACTAGTTGAGCAGTCGGCTTATGTGCCCGCAACCTTCAAAATACGGATCCGCCTCTGGGCCGAGTAATATTGTCTATATAAAGCTCATCGTCTGACCCATTGAAAGAAACCAAGAGAATCAATGGCGACTAATTTCTTCCAAGATATCAAGAATAAATTTCTGGATCTAGTTAAATTCCTTATTTCCTGTGGTAAAGGTATCACCTCTTCTTGTCTACGTATTTTCTTCTTCTTCTTCTTCTTTCATCTTCATCTACGGCAGCACACGTGTCTTTAGTATAGCTAGAACTAAACCTTTTATCTTAAAGAATTCTATGATTTTTGATAACTTTGACCATGAAATTATCCTCCAGGAAATGATGAGCATGAAAAATCAAAGTTGGAAAATGAAGAGGTAACTTTCTTTTCGAATTATGTGTAATTATTTGGCAATGCTAGTTTGTGGGTTGTGTGAACTTAGTAATTTTTGCCTATGTTCTGTAAAAAAAATTATAGTGAATACAGTTATTATAGTTTTAACTTGAGATCACTATATGAAGATCCGTCTTTCATGCTAGTAAAACTATTTAGCTACATGTAGCTTGCAATTTGGATCCCAAACTTTTTCAAGGCAGTATGTACATATACATATATATTGGCGAAGCCAAGAATTTATTTAAGGGTGTTCAAACTTGAAAGAAGTAAAAATAATTCTCCGTGAAAGAATGTTCAATATATGCTATATACCTCTAAAATTTAATATATTACCTATATACGCAGAAAGAGTGTTCAATATATGTTACATACCTCTAAAATTTAATATTTTACCTATATACACAGTGTAATTTTCTGACGAACTGACCACCCTTTATAACATGTAGCTTCGCCAAAGATATATATATTCTAATTTTTATGATTCAAGAATGTATTGATTATTTTTCAAAAATATAACAGGGAAGAGAAGAAGAAGAGAAAGGAGCTGTATTAAGGCCAGAACAAAGATCAAGAGGTCCAAGATCTCCAAGAAAACCTAAACCTCCCCGTTTTCAGACAGGCGATTTTAATTCCTAGCTATCCCAAAAAACACTACCAAATTTGTTGATTTAACGATATTTGACTTGCTAAAGCATTTTTAAATGTAATTTGGTTGACGAATGAGATTTGCTTTAGTGGTAAAGTATTTTTATTACCAACTGGTAGATTGGAGATTCGATCGAGTCACTAGTTTGGATGATCGTTGTTGCTTATTGTGTTGTATCGTATTGTTACTTGAAATATAAATTTGATTGTTATTTAAATTTTATTGTATCGTAATGAAATTCGTCGTTACGTAATAACGAAATGTGCCACTTTATGTAACGATCGATTTGGTATGATCGCGTCGTTATCTTATCTGTTTCTCTCATCTCACCCTTCATTATTATTAAATAATTTTATTTTATCATTTACCCTACCTATTTTTATTAGGGATTATTACATAAATAGCCGGTTTATATTTACTGTTTACTTTTTCTAGCATGTATACATAGATTATACATTGATTATATATTGTTATACACATAGTATATATGAGTTATGCATATCTTATACATCCGTCAACTATTTTTTGTTTAAGAAAATTAATGGACGACTATTTGGGTTAATTCTTCTTTTTATTATAACTTTACCCTGTATCATATATTTTTTTAATAATATTACAAGTTTATTCTTCATATTGATGGTGTGTGATATGATGAAACAACGGTGTAACAACTAAATTTTTCTCCTGAAAAATAATAATAAAGACAAGAAATATAACGACAAATATCACATTCGATTTCAAGTGATGGGGTTACAATCTCTAAAATATCTCTAAATCTAAAGAGATGTAGTCCGCTGATTCTTTTCCTCGCGGACGATGGTTCAAGAGCTTGAGAGCTTGATTTTGAACTTGACGGATTTAAGATTTGTAGTACGTCACGAACAATTTGAAGGTCGTCACGGACCAGGATTTGGTGTTGGGTTATCACGAACGAAAGATTTGAAGCTGCCCGCCTATGATTTGAGTTTACCTTTGGAATTTGACCACAGACGACGATTGCAGATATGGATGGAAACTCTGATGCTATTCTTTCTGAGCTTCTTTAGCCTTTCCTTCTGCTTACTTGCTTGTCTTAGCCTTCTCCTTTGACCCTTTTATATAGTGTGGGGTGGAGTAGTCTCCAAGAAAATCCTAGTGGATCATAGGGCTTGAGGCTTATGGGCCGATCCATTTGATAGAAGACCAATTGACGGGCTAGCTCAATAATATATTAGACTGTTATTTAAATCAATTTAGTTTAGATTTAAATAATCGACTCGATTATACTAGCCCATAGTATCATTTGGACTAATATGTATTTAATATATGATAAAATCCAAATTACTTGTGGATTACAATTTAATAAAATTTTAATTGTCTACAAACGACTAACGATACAATCTATCCAATTGATTTCATCAAATGATACAATATAATATAATACGATACGATACGATACGATACATTATGAAACGATATGTAACAACCATCCAAACAAGTTATAAGGGGTCGTTTGGTAGGGTGTATCAGTATAGTGAAATATTGCATAAGCTGTATTAGTAATATTGAGATTAGTTATGCTGAGAATATTTCTTATCGAGACTGTTTGGTTTGTTGTATTAAAGGTTTTGAAAAGATAGTTTTATCTTTATACATGATTATGTTAAAAATAGTACTGAATAGAGTGTATAAAAAATACAAGTATTAGTAATACGTCGGCTGAAAAATAAGAATGATTGGTTATAATACTTCAATAAGGTTCTTATTTTTTTATTTTGTTGTACGCCCTTTATTTTAATTTATTTTTACTTCCTTTTTATTAATTTATATGTGAAGAATAAAGGGTACTTTTCGATTTCCATAAGACATGAATAAAGGCTGGAGTTTTGTTTCCATGAATATGCAGTCTCAAAATAATTGTATTCGTTTATTAATATCACTAAGTTTGATTATAGGATATACACGTTCATTCAACAAATTAGAGATAAATTATGGAATGAGGAGATTTTATTTCCGTTCCTTGAATTAATTCTAGGAGGAACAATATTTTTTTAAAACTTTATGATCCAACCCATAATGAGTAGATTACTTCAAGAGTGTAAACGAGTACGCTATAGATATTGTAAAGGATCATTTTTTTTTCTTAATGTCTCACATTATTAAGGGATCTCACACTATTGGGAATTGGGATCGAACAAGGCGTTATACAAAAGCTAATAAAGTAAATTTTGATGACGATAAATAAGACAATCTAAAGAATTATACTAAAAGGGTATAATATACTTTATATGCTTTGGTCAATTGATCTACATATGATTCGTCACTAATGTAAGAGAGAAAATAAAAATTTAGAAAGAATAGTCTCCCATAAACAACACTCTCTTAGAGACCACATTGAGGAGATTGTGTTTTTTTTTTCGTGAAGAAGTGATCCTCAATTTATAGAGGTCCACGATCTTTCCCTCCAAAAAAGGGATCTGTCAAATATGAAATAGATGTATATTTTCCTTTTAAGAAAAGTAAATTTAATTACGGTAAATTTTTTTCCTTCCCCCAAGAAAAGGTAAAATTCAAATATACAAAAACAATTATGGCAAAATGTAACGACCAGACCGGTCGTTTTGAGAAATCAAGCTCCGTTCAGCAGCATAAGGTCTGGAACAGCTTCGGGATATGAGTATCGACTTGCATGCATGGTGGAATTCGACTTTCGGATGGTTTAGAGTCAAATTGGAAGAAGGAACCTTGTTTTGGAAGTTTGAACGGTGAAAAAGTTGATCGGAATTGGACTTTTGGGTGAACGACCTCGGAATGGGTCGTGGACGATATCAACAGCTTTGTATGGTGATTTTGGACTTAGGCGCGTGTTCGGAATGCATTCTAGAAGTCCGTAGCTCATTTAGGCTTGAACTGTAGAAGTTTGAATTTTTGAAGTTTCCAGTCTGATAGTGAGTTTTTGATCTGAGCGTCGGAATGGAATTGCGGAAGTTGCAGTAGCTCCGTCATGTCGTGTGGGATGTGTGTGCAAAATTTTAGGTCATTCGGACGTGTTTTGGTTAGGTTTTTGATCGAAAGCGTGTTTTGATGGAATTGGAAGTTCATAAGCTTGATTTTTGGTTTGATTCGTCATTTCGATGTTGTTTCATGTGATTAGACGGGGTCCCGGGAGCCTCGGGTGTGTTTCGGATGGGCTACGGATCATTTTCTTCCATTTTGAACTGCTGAAGTTGCTGCTTCTGATATCCTTCTTCGCGATCGCGATTCCTTGTTGAAGACCACCTGGAATTTTCCTCTTCGCGTTCGCATGATCCCTCTCGCGTTCGCGAAGCCCAGCTTACCTTCCCATCGCGTTCGTGTAAGCTCTCACGCGTTCGCGTAGGGTAACTTCTATACCTCGCAATTTTTCTTCATCGCGTTCGCGTTCCAGACGTCGCGTTCGCGTAGCTTCTTCAACCCAGACCTTCGCGTTCGCGTGATGCCCCTCGCGTTCGCGAAAGGCAATTTTCCAGCCTTCACTTTTTCTTCTTCGCGAACGCGAGCCTACTTCCGCGTTCGCGATGCATTAAATGCCTGGGCAATTATAAACACTTCAAAATCGAGGGTTAGCCGTTTGTATCAAAACACAAGCTTGGGAGCTCGGATTTGGGAGAAATTTCGAAGGTTTTTCGAGGGCAACTACTGGGTAACGATTCTCTACTCCCTTATGCTTAAAACCCACTAATCTAATCACTAATTCTTCCTTAATTTCGGATTTTTGAATGAAAAATGGGTAAAACTTCATAGACCGAATTTTTGAGCTTTGATTGGGTTTTTGACATCCGTTTTGAGAGATTTTTATATGGTTAGACTCGTGAGAGTATGAGGTTTCTGAAAACATTAATTCCACCCGATTCCGAGATGTTGGCCTGAGGGGTGTTTTGATCATTTTATCTAAATTCGCGTCTTAGCTTTGAATTAAATAGTAGAATCAGTTGCGTGAGATGTTATTTATGATATGAAATTGAATTGAATAGATTTGGTCCATTTGGAGTCGGATACTCGTGGCAAATGTGTGGTTTCGAGTTGATTTTGAGCCGGTTCGAGGTAAGTATCTTGCCTAACCTTGTGTGGGGGACTTCCCCTTAGGATTTGAGTCTTCTCTGTTGATTGTATTCCTTGTACGTGAGGTGACGAGTGCGTGCTTGGATTTACTTGTGGAAATTTTCCCTTATTAGGTTTTTAGCTCCTTGTAACTACTGAATATGAAGTTGTTTTTGATATGATTGAGTTCCCTATTATTAGTTTCACCTCTACATGTGTTTACTTGGAAATTATTTGCCCTTTTTGGTTTATTCTTGTTGCATAATTGACTCTTGCTTTGTTTAATTGAAAATCCCTACCCTCCTATAGTCGCATTAACTTCATAATTGCTTGTCTCTATTTGGAAATCATTAGGATCTCTCATGTAATTAATTGGTCTTAATGGAGGTTACGGTTATCTTTCCTCTGCTCATCCTTACTTGAAATTATTGTATATTCTTCGTAACTTGCCCAACTGTAAAAGAAGTTAGATATCCTATGTTTAGTTGACAATTCCTTATTTGAAATTATTTGATTCATGTTAACTTCCTTGTTGTTGAACTTCGTATTATGGAATTGTTGTTCATATTATTCTCCCTTGTTGCGTTGTTCTTATTACGCTTAGTATTCTCTGTTATGGTTACTCCTCGTGAACTAGTTGTACCATCTCCTGGTGAACGGAGGCACCTGAGTTGATTTCCTTGTGTTGTTCTTGTGAACATTGGCATTTGTTGTGTTGTACTTGTTGATATTGTGATGCACGAGGTTTCTGTCGTGCGGTTGTTGATATTGTGATGCACGAGGTTTCTGCCGTGCAGTTATTGATATTGTGATGCACGAGGTTTCCGCCGTGCGGTTGTTGATATTGTGATGCACTAGGTTTTTACCGTGCGATTATTGATATTGTGATGCAGAGGTCTCTGTCGTGCGGTTGTTGTTGAGGGGTTGCACGAGGTGTTTGCCGTGCTATTATTGCTATTGATGTATTGCACATGCGGCGTGATAAGGCGGGATATGTTTATATGATTATATGTGGGTTGCGCATGTGGCGGGATAAGGTGGGAACATTATGATGCACGTGTGGCGGAATAAGGCGGCACTTATTATATTGTTTTTTGCACACGTGGCGAAATAAGGTGGGCTATGTCAGGGGTTAGTTGTAAAGAATTGTTACGGCCTGTGGAGGCATTTCTATGTTGTTTAATATTGTTATTGTGGGTTGCTCACCTGTACGAGCCTTATTCGCTTGGGAGTTGTGAGGAAACATCGTACGTGTGGTTTGTTCTCCTTTTTGTGTTACTAGCTGGTAGAATTCTTGTTAAAACACTTGCACAATCATACACGTAGTTGAACACTCCTATTAGGGGTGGATTTCTCCTGATTTTGCTAAGGGTGGAGGTACGCCCTTGTCTACCCATCATATATGTGAGATTGGCCCTAGTTAGCCAGTTAGTTGTCAGCATGACTGTGAGACTGATGGGGCACAGGATGCCAAGTGTTAGATTTCAGATGTTGGGGTTTAGTGAGTTGTGGTTTGACCGAGATTTGGTAAGATTGTGGAAAGAGTTGAATAAGACCTTATGTGAACATCATCGTAGGTTATGAGTTATTATTTTGTGTTCCCATTACTGTGTTGTGACCTTAGGATTTGGATTATGATTTTGCCGTCACTACGTATCATCATTTATCATTTCTCATTATTGCTCACTATTCTTTCTCCCTTATGGTGAATTGTAGCATTAATGTTCTCTTCGTGCAGTCTTTACATATTTATATATCATTTTCGTTGTACCTATGATTATACTGTTTATTTGACCGGTAGGTGTCTCGACTGTCCCTCGTCACTATTCCACCGAGATTTGTCTTGATACTTACTGGGCACTGCCGTGGTGTGCTCATGCTACTCTTCTGCACATTTTTGTTGTGCAGATACAGGTACTCCCATTCAGTTCTGTCAGCCTTGGAAGGAGGCGTTTCTATAGAGACTTCGAGGTATATCTGCTACGTCCGCAGACCGAAGAGTCACTTTCTACCTTCTGTAATAAGTGTAGCCTTTTAGTATTTTTCCTTTGTTTAGACATTCTTGAGTTAGAGCTTCTTATGTATCCCTTAGCTTGTGATTTGTGAGATTCGGGGTTTTGGGAATTGTGTTAGCTTCGAGAGCTATTTTTGTATGTGCCGAGCGGCACCTTAAACGTTGTTTATTTTACTAGTTTAGTTTTAATTATTTTTCTTCCGCAATTATGGTTTATCTTCTACATTGCTAGGCTTACCTAGTTGTAGGGACTAGGTGCCGTCACGACATGTTCGCGAGGGCGAATTGGGGTCGTGACACAAAATCCTAAAACACATCTTATATATTACTTTTCAATCTTTTCAGATATACCAACGTGTGATTTTTGTTCGCACAAGTTAGATATATTCTCAAACTACAATACAACATTCTTTCATTCTCATTCAATCCCATAAGTGTTGGAGACGTTGGTTCTAATAGTGGTAGTGGTGTTTCTCTCAAAGGTTCCACGGTGATTCAAGGCAGCTAAGTTTCATATGTTTATCACATGTAGTGTTTTGGTCTCATTTGCTAACACGTGAATCAAACATATATAAAATAAGATATTTTGACTACACTAACTGGGCTAAAGCTTCAGCTGACTAATTGGGCCCAAATCTCCAAATATACCAGTTGGCACTACACGTTTTGGGCATGTTTAATAGAGTTGTATTTAGTAGGTTTTATCAGCTGTAAATTATTAGCTGTAAATATTTATTCCATATCTATTAGTTTGTTATAAGAGAATAGAATAGGGACAAATGGATAGGTTATTTATACATAGATTCCATTCGTTCTTGTTTATATGTGTGCCCTTTATATATGTGCCATGTACAGATTACAAATCATTTGATATACATAGAAAACTTTTTCTTCCAATTCTGTCATGGTATCGATGCAAGTCTAATGTTCTTCTTATCCTAGCTCATTTTTTTACGGATCAAATTTTCAAACTCAGCTTCTCACTACAACAATGGCCACTGGAGCTCAACCACTGATGGACTAACCCCGAATACTACGACGGCAGCTACATCTGTTGCAATTAGTTTCACTACAGGTGGGTTGGTTGATTCTAGTCACCCATATTATCTTCATCCCTCTGATTATCTAGGGATGGACCTCGTTTCTTCAGTCTTCGACGGAAGAGGATATGGAGGTTGGAGGAGGGTTGTTGTCATAGCTCTTTCAGCCAAGAACAAACTGGGATTCATTGATGGATCCTTGGTTGTTCCTAGTGTTGAATCTGGTCTTCAAAGGGCCTGGACTCGTTGCAATGATATGATGCTCTCATGGTTGCTCAACTCACTCTCCAAGGAGATAGCAAAGAGTGTCTTGAACTCACAAAGTGCAAAGGATCTTTGAAGTGACCTGGAAGACAGGTTTGGTTAGACAAATAGAGTAAACTTGTTCCAACTACAAAAGGAACTAAGTGTTGTTGTGTAAGGTAATTCTAGTGTATCAAACTATTTCACAAAAATGAAGAGCCTGTGGGATGAACTAGATGCACTAAACACTTTCTGCCTGTGTTTGTGAGTGTGAGTGTGGTGCTAAAGCAAAGAATTTCAAGGCTCACAAGATGAGAGACTGCTTCAGTCCTTAATAGGTCTATATGGCTCTTTCATAGGAGTCATGAGCAATATCTTTTTTTCTTCTCCCCCGCCTTCTATTGGACAAGCATATTCCTTGGTTATCCAAGATGAAAAGCAAAGGGAAATCCATGCTACACCTACTTATTCAGGAGATGCTGCATATTTCATTGTAGCAAATCAGTCAAGAGTGGTCAAGAAATACAGTGAATACAATGGACAAAAGGAGGTTTTGAGGTAAAGAAAGTTTCTAGTATCTGTGCTTATTGAAAAAATCCAGGACATAGCATTGAGAAATGTTATAGGATTCATGGCTTTCCTGCAGATTTGAAGTTCACAAAGGAGAAGAAATTTCAGGGATCAGCACAAGCAAACAATGCTTTCAATTCAGGAGAAAGCAGTGAGCAAGGAGCTATCAATGCTACAGATGTGCAAACACTTACCAAAGAGAATGTGACTCAACTGTTGCAGCTGCTCCAGCAAGTCAACATGGGACAACAGAATGCTGCTACTCATGATGCATATGTAAATGTCAATTCTGCTGGTATAGCTAAATTCTTTAACTCTTATGCCTGTTTTGTTCAACTAGATGAAAAGTCATGGATAATGGATAGTTGTGCATCTGAACAAATGGCTTTCAACAAAGGATTTCTTTCTGATTTCAAACTTCTGCCGAAACCCGTAATGGTCACACTGCCTAATTCTCATAGAGTCAAGGTTGCACATTCTGGTTCTGTTTCTATTTTACCTAACTTAGTATTACAGAATGTGCTCTATATTCCTTCCTATAAATTTAATCTGATGTCTCTACATAAACTGTGCAAATATCTCAAGCAATATGTGTTTTTCACTCCTACTTCTTATTTTCTACTGCAGGGCCCTTCACTGAAGAGCCTTTTGGATATTGGTAAAGAGAAAGGAGGCCTCTAAATCATCAAACTAATATTTTTAACATCTATTTCCAAGAGTTTTCTCAAGTTTAGTAGTAATTTAGTTTTAAAAAATAGGGCAGTTTATGTTCCTAATTTTAATTCCTGTTTAAGTTTTTCAAATTCAAATGTAAAAGGCAAGTTATGGCACTATAGGTTAGACCATATGTATTTAAGTAGTATGAAAAGTATATCAAGCATCCATGTTTCTTCTTGTTCGAATTTTACTAATCCTTGTGTCATTTGTTTTATGGCAAGACAATTAAAGCTCCATTTTCCCTCAAGTTCTATTTCAACAAAATCTGTATTTGAATTAATTCATGTGAATACCTAGGGACCATATAATGGTCCTATTTATGATGGTTTTAGATACTTTCTTACTATTGTGGATGATTTTATTAGGGGAACTTGGACCTATCTACTTAGCACAAAATCAAATGTCTTTCTTATTTTGAAGTCTTTTCTAGCAATGGTAGAAAGACAATTTCACACAAAGGTTCAAATTATAAGATCAGATAATTCTTTTGAGTTAGGCAATGGAAAAACATATTCAGAATATCTTCTCTCCCAATGAATCATTCATCAAACCACTTTTGTAGCCACTCCACAACAAAATTTTGTTGTGGAGAGGAAACATAAGCATTTATTAGAAACATCTCGCGCATTACTTTTTCAGTTACACTTGCCAATTACATTCTGAAAAAATTCCCAATTAACAGCAAACCTAATTGATTAATAAATATCCATCCAAAGTTATCCAATACAAAACTCCCTATGATATGCTTTTCAATTCTAAGAAAAACTATCATAACCTGAAGTGTTTTGGTTGCCTATGTTTTGCTTCCACTTTATCAAATTATAGAAAAAAGTTTGAACCAAGGACATTTTCTTTTGTGTTCCTAGGTTATCCACATGGAAAGAAGGGATATAAAGTGTTAAATCTAAAAATTATAAAAGCTTTTGTTTCAAGGGATGTTGTTTTTCATGAAAACTTTTTTCCTTTTGCTTCTCTGAAGTCAACTGATGCATGAAATTCTTATTTCCCATTTACTTCAGAGAATTTTTCTAAGACTGTTAACTCAACAAATGATGTCCTAGTACATATTCAGTCGCTTATCAATGGGGATACTACTCATGATCCTCTCTCCTCAAATTCACCCATGAGTACAGAACACTCTTCACCATCACAACATTCAGCTACTCTAGTCAATTCTATTGTCCACGTTCCTAAATGTTCACCCACTGTCTCTGCACCTAGTCCTCACATGAGTACTTCCATTGAACCAACAGTCCACATTCCTAGTTATTCCCCAACTAGTCCTGAACCTATGATGGATAACTTAATTAGAAGATCTTCTAGAGCACATATTACACCTTCTTATCTAAAAGACTACATCTGCAATGCAATTCAACTTACTATTTTTAGTACTCCTTGTTTGATCTTGCTAGTCTCACCATCTTCTTTTTCTTTTCATAGTCTTTCCACCACTAACTAACATCTACTTAATACATTGTCAAATATCCAAGAACCTTTTAGCTATAAGAGGCAATACTCATCCTGGTTGGCAAGAGGCTATGGCAAAAGAAATTGTAGCACTTGAGTTTAAAAAAAATTGAGAAGTGGTAGAACCCCTGGAAGAAAGGCTTTGCTTTGTAAATGGATCTACAAGGTGAAGCAACATTATGATGGGAGTATAGAAAGACTGAAGGAAAGATTGGTAATTATGGGAGATATACAACAAGAAGGGATAGATTTTACAGAAATATTTTCTTCTGTGGTCAAAATAACAACTATCATGTGTATTCTCTCTATAGCAGTTAAGAAATGATGGGGGCTCTTTAAATTTGGATGTGAATAACGCTTTCTTACATGGTGAATTGAATGAAGAAGTTTATATGAAGTTCCCAGTAGGGATTGAACCCCCTTCACCTACACATATGTGCAGATTAAGGACATCCATTTATGGGCTTCGTCAGGAATCAGATCATGTATGCACGACTTACAACAGTCCTGAATTTCAAGGGATTTTCTCATTCATTGAATGATTATTCTTTATTTTTTTTAAAGTTAGAATATTCTATATCTATTGTGGTTGTAAATGTATATGACATTCTATTGACAGGGAATGACATGGATGAATTATACGCATTAAAGATATTTCTAGATCAAGAGTTCAAAATAAAGGATCTCGGGGACTTACACTTCTTTCTTGGCATGGAAGTTCTTTGTGAGGCAACCAGATTGATTCTCTGTCAAAGGAAATTCACTCTGGATTTTCTAGAGGAATTTGATTCATTGCATTGCTCCTCTATTTCCTCTCATCTTGATCCCACTATCAAATTGCTTGCCAAAACAGGGGAATCCCTTCCTTCTCCAACGTTGTACCGGCATCTTTTGGATAAACTGAAATACCTGACTTATTCTAGACTAGATCTTTGCAGTACAAATTTGAGTCAATATATGCAAATCCGAGAAAGCCCCATTTCCATGTTGCTCTTTGTCTTCTACGATATGTGTTGAAAGACCCAAGTTTGCAGATTTTCATGACAGCTTCCCCGTTGTTTCAACTCATCACTTTTTGCGACTTAGATTGGGGAACTTGTTCAGAAATAAGGAAATCAGTGAATGATTTTTTCATTTCCCTTGGAGTGTCTTTAATTTCATGGAAATCGAAGAAGCAAACTTCCATTTCTCTCATCTGAGCAGAAGCGGATTAATGTTTTATGCGGCGTGTAGTAGCATAATTAACATAGTTAGTACTCCTCTTTGAAGATCTATATTTCCCCTCTTATTTACCAGTACAACTTCATTATGATAGTCAAGAAACTATTCATATCGCAAAAAATCCTGTCTTTCATGAACGAACGAAGCACGTTGAAATTATTGTCACTTCATGAGACAACAATTTCTCGCCGGCTTGATTTCTTTCATTTGTTCGATCCTCTTCTCAAGACGCATATTTGTTCACTAAACCAATAGCTGGACCTTCTAATCACAATTTATTGGGCAAGTTGGGTGTTCTTTCACCCCCTTCCAACTTAAGGAGGGGTGTTAAAGATGGTGGTTCTAATGGTGGTAGTGGTGTTTCTCTCGAAGGTTCCATGGTGGTTCAAGGCGGCTAGGTTTCATATGTTTATTTTTTTTATATTTTTTTTTGGTAATTAAATTTCTATTTACCAGGGAAAATATTTACAAGTAATACAAAAACCCGTATATTCCATCATACTCTTCTATGTTCCCCTCACCTCCTTTTTACGTAAAGTATATATCTAACTATTACATGGATACCAATTAAGTCTATTCAGCCTTATTTCTATGTATTTGTTGCTTCGACAATGAATTTCTTGTACAATCCTCTTGCATATTGCTTCCCATCCCCTTGACTTTGCCTGGAAAATTCTTGCATTTCGTTCTTGCCACACATAATACACTGTTGCAGCTAATACCATCTTGAATAGTTCTGACTTTGGATTTCTTTTCTTGGTTATGTTTTCTGCCCATATCAGTTCTTGATTCCATCCCTGTATTACTCTACTAACTCCTTGCCAAGCTAACATCCTGCTCCATAATGCATTTGTATATGTACACTTAAAAAACAAGTGTTGAACACTTTCTTTCCCTGTTCTGCATAATACACATTCTTCATCTACATGCATATCCCATTTTTGCAGTCTATCCTTCGTGTATAGCTTACCATGAGCCGTCAGTGTTAGCATGAAAATTCATCTTGGACATCCTGCATTCTGGCATACTACTCTTTTCCATCTCACCTTCTCAAATGTGCCACGCAGCCTGTGATATATTTCCTTGATACTACACTTATTAGTTTTCATAACATCTTCATAATTGAATCCTGCCTTTATAATTGTTTCCTGTGCTTTCAGTATCTTTCCCGCCATCCATGATGCTTGTTTCAACTGAATACCCCATATATCTCTTCCTTTGATGTAGTAGCTATGAATCCATTGGATCCACATTTTTTTCTTTTCTCTACATAAGTCCTAGTAATGCTTGCAAATTGCTGCTTTATTCCATAATCCTATGCTCATGAAGTTGAAGCCTCTTACTGTCTTGGGCATGAAAATCTTCTCCCATGCCAATAGAGATTTCTCAGACACATTACTCTCACCTGTCCATAGGAAACTCCTGCAAATAGCCTCTATTAGCTTTATGATTTTCTTAGGCAGCACAAAGATTTGTGCCCAGTATGTTTGCACAGAAAATAGGTTACTTTTGATAAGCTGTATTCTTCCAGCATATGATAGAAATCTGGCAGTCCATGATGTTATTCTTCCCACTATCTTCTCAATCAAAGGTTGGCATTGTGTTATGGAGACTCTCTTTGAGCTTAGGGGAACTCCTAGATATCTCACAGGTAATTCTCCCTTCTGGATTCCCAGGAATTTCATTATCTCTTCTTGTTCCTCTTGTGTGACTCCATCACAGAATAAGGAACTCTTATTCTTGTTGATCTTCAGCCCAAATACTTTTGAAAACGCCAGAAATCCATTGAATAATAATTGAACTGACTCCAAGTCCCCCTACAAAATAGTAAAAGATCGTCAGCAAACCCAAGTTGCAAGATTTGCATCTTTGCACACTTGGGATGGTAGTTAAAATCTGGGTTATTGTTGAGTAGTTTTAGCCTTCTTGTCAGGTACTCCATTGCAAGAACAAACAAGTAAAGGGACATAGGATCCCCTTGTCTTAATCCTCTTTTTGCTTCAAAAGGTCTTGCTAGTACCCCATTAATCAGGATAGTATATGTGACTGTCCCCATACAACTCATTATCCATCTAACAAAATGTGCTGGGAAAGCCAACGCATGCAATATTTGCTCCATAAAACCCCACTCTATTGAATCATATGCTTTTTGCATATCTAGCTTCATCATGCACCTAGGAGACACTCATTTCCTCCCATACCCTTTAACCAATTCATGACTCAAGATAATATTATCTGTGATAGCTCTTCCAGGTACAAAGGCAGCCTGAGTATTGTCAACCAAATCATCCATTACACGTTGTAGCCTTTTAGTTAAGACCTTAAAAATCACCTTGTAAATTATTGTACAACATGAGATGGGCTTGTATTCTTTGATACTAGTAGGATTCTTGACTTTAGGGATCAAAGTTATGGCAGTATAGTTCACTGGCTTATACATTTGAGCAGTATCAAAGAATTCCTCAGCAGCTTGTGTCACCTCTTCTCCTATAATTTCCCATGTCCTTTTGAAAAATACAGCATTGAAACCATCATATCCCGGAGCCTTCAAGTCATTGATATCTTCCATTGCTTCTCCTATTTCTTCCTTAATTACCTGTCTGATCAGCTGCATTTGTTGATCTCTACTTAGAATTGCTCCCATTCTTATTACATTAGGATTGATAGCTGGAAGGGAATCATCTTTTGACTCCAGTAGCTTCCTATAGTAACCAAGAATCTCTGCCTCTATATCATCCTCTAGAACTAGCTGCCTTCCCATGTCATCTATTAGCATTTGGATTCCATTTGTATTGTTCCTGTTTTTCATCTGTGTAAAGAAGAATCCTAAATTGGAATCTCCTAGTTTCAACCATTGCACCCTTGATTTTTGCTTATAAACCCTCTCTTCTATCATCACCCACTTCTCTAAATTATTCTTCAATACTTTCTCTTTCTCAATTAATTCAGTGTCTTGCATTCTGTTGCTCATGTCTTCTTGTATTGCCTGTAATTCATTCCTTGCCACCTTGATTCTTTCTTCAATCCTTTTATAATGTTTTGTGTTTGACTCTTTAACAAGTTCCTTGATCTTCTTTAGTTTATTCCAGACTGTTTGCATCTTCCCAGCTAAACTTTTTTCCTTCCAAGCCACTTCAACTTGTTGAATAAAGAGAGGATGGTCTGCAATACAATTTAGAAATCTGAATGGCCTGCTTTTCTTTGTATGCATATGTGTAATCATCAACTTCAAAGGTGAATGATCAGATATTAATGGTTCTAGCACCTGTATTTTCAAACAAGGCATGGTCATCATCCAATTTGCATTTACCAGCCCTTATCTATCCTACTGTATGTGTGATTATTGGTCCATGTATAGTTCCTTCCCACATATTGTAGTTTATTCATTCCTGTATCCATCATGTACTCTTTAAAATCTTTCACTTCTGTGTACTGCACTTCTGTTCCATGTTGTCTATCAGTTACATGTAGCACAACATTGTAATCCCCCAAGGCAAGCCAAGGTCCTTGTTGATTGTTATTTATCTGTCTCAATTTCTCCCACTTAATTTTCCTATCTTTGATGGTATGCAGTCTATAGATTGCTGAAAAACCAAAGTTAATTGGTTTTGACTTCACTCTAATCTGCCCATGTATAAGTTGATCATCTACTTCAATAGGATCAAACATGTAAATTCTAGGATCCCACATTACTCATATTCTGCCTTTCTGCCCTGTTCTAATATTAGAAATTCATTTCCAACCTGGTGCTATCTTTTTAATAATTCCATTAGCTTTCAAATCTTTGACCCTGTGTTCCACTAATGCTATAACAACTTTATTATTTGTCTTAATAAACTCCTTTACTTTTTTCTACTTGTATTTTTATTCAGACGTCTAACATTCCAAGTTATAATACTTATACTAGAATGAAATAAGGATCATGATAACACCCATGTACCCCTTGGCTACTACTCTGGCTTGTACCTGTTTCTTCATTCCTTTGTTCAATTATCAAACTCTGAAATCCATTATTCTCATCAATTTCCTGGCCCTCATATTGTTTAACTTTGGCTGCTCTTGCTGCTGATTTGCCTGCCACCGTGATCCAACCTGCTTCCTTATTTTGCATTTCAGCTCTTTCTTGTTCTGGTTCAGTTCTGTGATTGATTGGACTAGCATTCTTCTGCTCATTCTCCTTGTTTCACTGCCTCCTTCTTTATCAGTTCTTACCCATATCATTTTGCCCTTGTTTACCTTCTTCTGCTGTATTATTCTTTGCGGTAGCATTGGCTTCCTGATTTCAGCACAATCATGCCCTATTTTCAGACATTTATTGCAGTACTCCGGTTCCCAATCATACTCCACCTCCTGTACCATTACCTTCCCTTTAGGATCCTGTAGTTTCACTTGCCTTGGTAGAGGCTTAGTGATGTTCATTTCTACTAGCAATTGAGCATATGAGATCCTAATTGCTCCAGTCGTACACTCATCAACATAAATAGGATTACCTAGGGCACTTCCTATTTTGCTCAATGCAGTCATACTCCAACAGTTAAGGGGTAAGTTAGGTAACCTAACCCATAATAGAATTGTCTTTAATACTTCATCATGTAGATTGAATCTTCCGACCATGCCTTCATAATAATTGGCCGATTATTGATTGTATGTGCCCAGAGTACAATACTTTGTCCCTTTCCTCAATGTTGCTAAATCGTATAATGAAGTAATCTTCATTGTGATAGTAGATCTGAGGTTTCATTGAGTACTTACCCATTGAATTCAAAAATCTATCCATAACTCCAATAGTGGGTGATTCTCCTATCACATATATCACTACAACATTTTTCCATTTCTCAGTCTCATGTTCTACATCTTCATACTATAATTTCACCATTTTCTCCCCATTCTGCACAATTGGGGCCATAAATTGCAAATCCATGCCCTTCATAGCCAATTTGTTCCCAAAACACATTTGCCCATGTTTTGGTCCTGCTTTCATTCTGCATTTCATCATCTTTAGTTTTCACTACAGTACCATAATTGCATGGTACCGTTCCATTCCTGTTCATCTTTATCCCTTGCTCTTGTCTCCCCTTCTCAGCTCATCTAGCAGTAATTGTCGTTGTTGCTGGAGTACCCACAACTTCCTTCATTTTCCCTTTGCTACTAGCTAGATCTTCTTCTTCTCTATTTGCCTCAGCTTGCATGTTTCTCTATTTGGGTCTATCCTCTGGTTCTTCAATTCGTATCCCTTTTGGAGATACAAACAACTCTAAAACTGCATTCCTAGGAGCTGATGAACAGTACTCTTCAGTAGTTGGTTTCGCTTTGGTCTTCCCCTCCCTCCCATGGCTTCTCAAGCGCAGGTTAGCTAGCCACGTTAACTTACGCCGAGAGAGAAAAGTTAGAGAGAGAAATTCGAATGTTTATTAGATGTGGTGTTTTGGTCTCATTTGCTACACGTGAATCAAACATATATAAAGGGAGATATTTTGACAATACTAATTGGGCTAAAACTTCAACTGACTAATTGGGCCCAAAGCTTCAGATATACCAGTTGGGCGCTACAGGTTGGGCATGTTTAATAGAGTTGTATTGAGTAGGTTTTATCAACAGTAAATTATTTGGGCTATAAATATTTATTCCATATCTGTTAGTTTGTTATAAGAAAACAAATAGAATAAGGACAAGTGGATATGTTAGTTATACATAGATTCCATTCTTTCTTGTTTATATACGTGCATGGTACAAATTACAATTCATTTAATATACACAAAAAACTTCTTCTACATGTTTTTCTTCCAATTCTGTCAATAAGACATATTGGCACCATATCTTCAAACACATGCTTGCATATGTCTATAATGTCACACGTGATTTTTTGTAAGCAGCGTTAATATTTTTAAAAACATGAGGAACAAATAATATTATTTATCGTAGTTCTAGACAAGGAGTAGCTTTAGAGGTTCGAATCTCCGACCTCTAGGAGTAAAATCAAGATTTGAACAAACATGCCAAGCAACAATTTGTGTCAAGTGATATCATTTTTTTTTCTTATTCATTTTCACACAATATTAATATCGCGTGACACCTTTCAAATTTCGGACAAGGCAATATCGCGTGACACCGCTTTATTTTACATGCATCCGCCCCTATTTACACGTACACAAGGAGGAGGTACTAAAGAGGTATATAGATTATTCTCCAACTTTGTACTAATTGACTTCGCTTTTAGCTGCATTGGAATAAATGATTTTCAAATAGTCCAGACAGTAATTCACATTAGGAGCAAAACTACTGCTTCTCCTTATCATTAAGTGTTTCTCAGAAAATGGACCCGTTTCTATAGAGAAAGGACCTTAAGCCAGATGAAAAAGGGTCGGTTGCAACTTTGAAAGGCCATATATTATCTCATTTTTTTCTTTTACAGAAAAAATAGACAGGTATATAACAGTATTCAAAACTAAATAGCACCCTTATCCTAAAGTTCCCTTTCTCTTCTCTCTTGCAAATGAATGAACAGCTAAATCCCAAAACGGATACAACCACACAGGGGTGGATCTCGAGTTCGATATACGGGTTTACGGGAACATAGTAATTTTTGTTCATACTTTGTTTATATATTAAGATATTCTTATAAATATTTGACCGTGAACACAGTTATTAATGTAAATTTACTTGAAATCGATGTAAAAATCATAAGCAACAAATCCTAGATTCACCTTCACAACCTCCTCCCACTCCCTCCCCCTTCCCCCCACACACACGAAAGGGAGAGAAAGGTTTGGGGAAGGGTTGGAAAAAGGTGTGGTGACAAATTATCCCATTAAGGATAAAATAAAAATTCTAAAATTAAATTATTTCTAAATATGAAAAGGTGACATTTTTTATAGACTAAAAAGAATAGTGTTGGGAGCATCGATATTCTGGTCTACCAGTTCTTCCTAAAATTTTTTAGTATTCAGGGTTCTAAGTGATTTGAATTAAACTCATTTCAAGGTTAACTCATTTCGTGGCTTAAGGCGATGAAACAATGCGAAGTGCGGGTTATCACTTGAAGTTTGCGCCTCAAATGATGGTGCACAAGGTGCTTCCAGCGAGTATCGTTCTCATTAGGGGTATATAAATCGAATTGAAAAATCACATTAAATCGAAAAGTCAAATTAAATCGATTAAAAAATCCGATTTAGTTTAGTTTAATTTGATTTGGTATTGAGTAAAAAAATTCAAACCAGCCCGACATATAAATACATAATTTTTATATATACTTTTAAGATTTTATATAGATTTTTTATTTAAAATGTCTACAAATAGTTAGGATTCTCTTGCGAGATATAAATTTTAATAGGATATGAAGTGCATATTTATTGACCATAAATAATGGATTGTATGATCACTTTCTTATCAAGTGTTACTGCAATGCATCTATCTCTTTGTTCTTTCATATTCATATCATATGTTAAGATCTATTAAATTCTTATATCTTTCTTGAATGTGAAGTCATTATTAATATTTATGTACCATATTGATTTTTATGTTTAATTATTAAATTCGATTAACCTGAAAGTGTACATCAACGAAAAATTATTATCAAACAACTAAAGAAATAACTATTATACGTTACTAATAGAATTCTCCCATAAGGATATCTTATCGATAATATGTTTGTCAACTTTTTATATTTTTACTAAATATACATTTACTTATCAAATATATAACAAAGTAAGATTGAAATAATATTTAAGTAACAAAAAATCCGAAAACGCAAAAAACCCGATAAAATCGAACCAATCCAAACCGACTGGTCCATATACACCCCTAGTTCTCATCTTTGAATCTCAATTTTGAATAGTTAGATTAAAATCGGCATTAATGTATATTGGATATCGAAATGATCATTTTAGTTGCAATATAATCTTTACTGTACTAAATCCATAAATATGTGACCCTGAAAATCTCCAATTTTAGATCCTACGACTCGTTGGTGGCCAATTGAATGTTAACCATGATAGGAAGAAACTGAAACAAAGAAAAATAGGAGAACTTCAAAGGAAATGAAATAAAATAAGAAGGGTAAAGATTCTTATGGATCGTGCCGATCGCCTCGGTAGCATCGTGCGTAATATTTGCCAAGAAACCAGTGTATTCGTGTGTTTTTCCTGATTTGAGTTATGATGACCTGTCTGGTGAGGTCCATATTATATATACTCAGGTCGAGGAGGTAACTGCTAATTGAGAGCTTGAGTTTACTGTTCAGAGGAGGATTGTACCTTTTAGTTATATTGATTTATACCGTTTATTTACTCTTCCTCATACTTAGTTACTTCTTACTGTACTTGATTTATTGGACGACTAGTAACTGTCGATGTCGACCCCTTATTACGACTTCTCCGGGGTTAGGCTAGATACTTACTGGGTATGCGTTGATTTACGTACTCATGCTGCACTTCTGCACTAAATGTGTAGGATCTGACAGGTTCATTTGGTGATCAGCTAAATCCCAAAAGGGATACACCCATACAGGGGTGGATCTAGAGTTCGACATACGGGTTTATGGGAACACGGTAGTTTTTGTTCATATTCTGTTTATATTAAGAAGTTCCTATAAATATTTGACCTTGAACACAGTTAATAGTATAAATTTGCTTAAAGTCGAGGTAGAAATCATAAGCAACAAATCCTGGATCTACCTCCGCAGTCCCCCCCTCCCTCCCTCTACCCCTTCCCCCCACACGAAAGGGAGAGAAAGGTTTGGGGAAAGGTTGGAAAAAGGTGTGGTCACAAATCATCCCATTAAGGATAATATAAGAATATTAAAGTTAAATTATTTTTAAATATCAAAAGGTGACATTTATAGACTAAAAAGGAAAAAGGGCCTAAATTGGGACAAATAGAGTATCAGTAAGATGTCTTAACAAGCAATCTCTGATGTATACATGCTAGGATCGTACTACGGTCGAATATTACAATATATGCAGTCAACCTCTCTGTAACAATTTCGTTTATTTCGATATTTTTTTTGTTTTTATAATGAATGGTTGTTATACACCTATAAAAGCATTTGATGTTTAAACATTTTTGACTGTTATAGATAAACATTATCCAAAAAATAATTATTTTTCTTTTTTTAATGTTACATATATAAGATAAGAAAAGTATTCAAATTTAATATCTCAAAATATAGGTATATTTCACTTGTTAAATATTGAAAAAATCTAATACATTATTAATAAATTTATAAATAAACGTATAAAGATTTAAACTCTAAGGCAGATATTTTATAGCTAGCTAAAAAACTAAATTCTTTCATGATTGATGGAAAAGATTTGTAATTGTAGCTTGTTTCATAGTTTTGTTCTCATACTAGCATATAACGCTTGAATTAGTGAATGTTCATGACCAAATTTTCAGCAAAAAGGTATCTAATAGTTTTTCCTTGATGTCACGACCCGAATTTCCTACCGTCGGGACCGTGATGGCGCCTAACGTTGAACCCTCTAGGCAAGCCAACATAAATATTCAATTTATATTATTCCTTTATTATTACCAAATAGCATGCAAAAAGACAACACTAACATAGATAGAAGTACAAAATGGAGCAAGGTATATAAACTCAATGTATTCCTTTACGAAATTTCACAAACCAATCCCAGAATTTTGGAGTCACAAGCTCACGGACTATCTACGAATAATACATATAACGGTTTGAATGAAATAAGTACATCTGTTTCTGAAATATCTAGAACAGAATACAAAAGAAGTAGGAAGGGACACCAAGGCCTGCGGACGCCCGCAAGACTACCTCGGGGTCTCCACTAGATTGAAGGCAGCAACCTCGATCTATGGTCTGTAGGGTCCTAAACCGGGATCTGCACAAAAGTGCAAAGTGTAGCATCAGTACAACGAGCACATGTACTGAGTGAGTGACGAGCCTAACCTCGGCGAAGTAGTGACGAGGCTAGGACACGACAGCCAAAGTCAACCTGTGCAGTTTAATAGTATACGAAGAAAAATAATACAATGAGAAATAAAAGATAAGCCTACGGGAAAAGGGAAAAACATGTTGAGGGGAGGAAATATCAATAATGGAAGTAACGAGATAAGGCACAATTTAGATATTACTTTAAGCAACGAAATAGTAATATGAAAACAAGTGCACGGCATCACCCTTCGTGTTTTTACTCTCGTCCTCACCATCAACATCAATATATTCAGCACTACATCACCCTTCGTACTTTTACCTCACAATATCATGGCACGACATTATCCTTCGTGCATTATCTCTAATATCAAGGCACGACATCACCCTTCGTGCTTTTAAAATCACAATATCGACACGGCATCACCCTTAGTGCATTAACATTCACTCACAATCTCACGCACGACATCACCCTTCGTGCTTTTACACTCTTCCTCACCCAAATACATCAAATGATAGCAATCCAAAAAGGAAGAATAATGGAGTAAACAAAAATAAAACCACAACGTCCCGGCAAGGGAGTCCACGATGGAATTAATACCATCCCGGCAAGGGAAAACATCTATATCCAATCTCACTTAGTACACAACTTCACATAAAAATCTTCAATTGAAAATAATACTCAACACTTATTCGACATCAAGGAATTTCTACCAACAGGGATAACTATAAAGTGAAACTCAAATATTACTTACGAAAAATCACATAAATCACAATATTCGACTCATGGGCATGCTTGACACCAACGTATAGGTACTCGTCTCCTTACATATACGCCGAACATGATTCTTACACATAGAAAATAAGACACAACACCTATTCCCTCAAGCTAAGGTTAAGACAAACACTTACCTCAAATTTCACGACCAAACTCAAGCCTCGATTACCGCTTTCTCTTTTGAATTTGACTCCAATTCACTTGTATCTAGACATATTCAACTCAATAACATCAATAAATGCCAAACAATTCCATCCCAACGCTTAATTATAGCTTTTACATCATTCTTCCCAAAAAGTCGAAAATCGACCCCGGGCCTGCTTGGTCAAAACACGAGGTTCGGAACAAAACCCGATCACCCATTCACCCACGAGCCCGAATATGTAATTAGTTTTGGAATCCGACCCCAAATTGAGGTCTAAACTCCCAAATTTGTAAAATCTCTAATTCTTCAAAAATCCCTAATTTCTACCCTTGAAGAACAAGATTTAGGCCTAAAAATCTAATGGGTGTTAATGAAAATTGAAGAAAACGAGTCCAAGAACACATACCTATGGTTTTGTGGTGAAATCCCTCTTCAAAATCGCCCCTAAGCTACCTTGGTTTTGAAAATGTTAAGAAATGGCTAAAATCCCGACTTGCTATTATTTTAAAAAGACTGGGCAAAATATACCCTATGTGTTCGCGACCAGGGCACTGCGTTCGAATAGGCTTGACTTCACTGGCCTATGCGTTCGCGAGCCCTGAGCCGCGTTCGCATAGGGTTAAGACTACCCAGCCCCCAGCTCCCTCCCCACCAAGGCAATGCGTTCGTACTATTTCACCTGCGTTCGCACAGGCCAGCCCTTGCCAGGCTATGCGTTCGCGTACCACTCTATGCGTTTGCATAGAGTAAATCCCAGGCCCTTCCCGTTTGATCAATGAGTTCGCATGGGTTACCATGCGTTCGCACAGTGTATTTTACCAGACACCAGAAACCGGCAATTACACCAGATTCTCTAAGTCCAAAAACACTCCGATGCCTATCCGAAACTCACTCGAGCCCTTTGGGCTCCAAACTAAACATGTACACATCCTCAAAAATATCCTACGGACTTACTCGTGCGATCAAATCGCCAAAATAACATCTTAAACAACGAATTTAGCATAGAAATAAAAGAAAATTCTCAAAACTTTCAATGTTTCAAATTTTACAAATACGGGTCCGAATCACGTCAAACGACCTCCGTTTCTTACCAAATTTTACAGACACAATTCAAATATCATATTGAACTTGTACCGGGCTCCAAAACCAAAATACGAGCCCAATACCATAAATTTCAAATATAACCAAATTTTCAAAAACTCTTATATTTTCAGTAAAACAATTTCTTTCAAAAATTCATTTCTCGGGCTTGGGACCTCGAAATTCAATTTCGAGCATATGCCCAAGTCCCATATTTTTCTACGGACCCTCCGAGACCGTCAAATCATGGGTCCGAGTCTATTTACCCAAAATATTGACCGAAGTCAACTTAAATTTAATTTTAAAGGAAAAACTAGCATTTTTCTCAGTTTTTCATACAAAAGCCTCCCGGATATACGTCCGGGTTGTGCACGTAAAACGAGGTGAGATAAAAGGAGGTTTTAAAGTCCTCGAAACACCGTTTTGACTTATAAAAATGAGAGATGACTCTTTGGGTCATCATACTTGAAGACAATCGAGGAGCTTAACAATCCAATTTTCTATCTAAATTTAGGAATTTTTAAAATGAAAAAGATATCATGTGCAAATCTTCAAATCTTTTATCTTATGCAAGATAGAAACTTTATTTAATGAAAATGATTGTATGCATATTTTAAAATTATTATTAGTGATATTAAAGATTCTACATGGCTGTTATAGAGGATAATTTACAAAAAAATGTTTCTGCTATAAATATGATCGTTGATATTATAGATAAAAAACTGTTATAGAGAAATAAAATATAACTTAAAAAATTGATTACGAGGAAAAGGATTAGTATATTGTTGACGAAAGGGATGGATTCATATGCTCATAAATCAGAAATAGCAAGGTCGAGTTCTAGCGTCTAAGGGGTATCTTTTATGCCTTCTAAAAGTATTTTTCCTTTGCATATTGCACAACCCCTTTCCCTTTCCCTTTCCCTTTCCCTTTCTCCTCACCTTGCATTTTGCAAAAGAAGACAAAACAACAAAGATAAAATCATATATGCTGCTGATGCTTCACGATAGCTGTTCACCTATCACCTCACAATTTTGTACATAGATATCATTCGTTTATCACGTGTATAGTGGCGTAGCCGGGAATCCATGCTAAGGGTATCCACACTTTAAATAGACTATGCACGATGGTTTTCATTTAATTTTGACAAATAAAATAGGTAAATAACTTTGAACTCGTGAACAACACATTTCACTTTGAACAGCTTGGACTGCCCCATTCAACTATATTAAAAGTATTCAAAATATAATATATAATCATATAAAATAGTATTTGACTTATATATGCAATATAATTTCCAGCGATGGTTCTTTTCTTGACCGCCCTTGACATAGTATGGCTATGCCACTGCGTGTAGAGCATTGGAATAAATTATATGTATTTTGAACACCTCATAATTTGGTGATTCCTCATGTGTTATGGGCAAATAAATTAGGAATTACATTTGTAATATTAGTATAGAAATAATATTAGGAATGTATCAATAGCCCCTACTCCAAACATTAGTATAAGCTTTAACTTACTATCTATGTGATTAAAACAACCACCAAACACTTATAGAAGATTCTATAGCTGCTGCGAATACTATTAATTAACTACGTATTATGAAATGAAGGTCTAGAATACTTGCTATCTTTAGTAAATTGATCTCTATATCCAAATTGCATTAGCTTTAAGAAGCAAATTCTTGAGCTTGCCTCTAATATTAAGACTCATGATTTCATTAGAACCACCAACAAATTTTTTGCCAATGAACACTGCTGGCACACTTAGTTGACACCCTAATTCAATCAATGCATTCTCCATTTGTCTTCCATTTGGAAGTTTATCGAGCTCATAAACTGTAGGATTTGCTCCGAAACCTCGGATTAGGGTTTCGATAGTATGAGACATGCAGCAAGTGGTTTTGCTGAAAATCACCACTGGACTTTCTGCTCCCAACTTCATCACCATATCCATATTTAGACCTTAAGAAAAATTATGGTTTTGACCGACTAGACTATGGCGAGTTAGAGAAACTTTTATGAAGATGTGTGTGTAACTAAAAGAAAAGAAATTTGTATAGCTAATTAAGGCTTGACTTGGTATGAGAAATTTGAAATTGTAGAAAGGGTATATATAAGATTATGTGTGGTGCATGGGATCAAAATGAACAGAAAACAATTACAAGATTAATCCAAAAGGGACAAGTCGGTAGTGGATATGCAAATTATTCCTTGATCATCATGTATTTTTCACAAAGGATCACTTCGTCTTCTCTAGGACTTGAAAATTGTGTCACGTTGTAGTCCTATTAATTTCCATAGAAATATTTTACTGTTCGAATTAAATTCTTGGAATCAAACATTCTTTTACTACTTTATGACCCGATCCACATAAAGTATGATTTCGGTATCATTATTTAATATGAAATTAATATGAGAGAATCATGAGCGTCTACACACTATAGTGATTGAGATAAAAGATTCTTTTTCTGTCTTAACCTATTCGTCTTAAAATGTGAAAATTTGAGCGTAGATATCTTCTGTGCAGCCCAATGTTCTGTGTTTATGTACAATCCGGAAAAGGGTCGTACCTCAAAGGAGTTTAATGCAAGTATTCGTAACTATTTTTCAATGTTCGAATTCGTGATTTATAGGTCATACCAGGGGCGTATCTATAGCTTATGTATGTGGCACATGAACTCATGGTCTTTCCGTCAAATTAGGTACTTTATACACATATTTTCTAAAATTGATATAATATTATTTGTTGGCGCCCATGCCCCAAAGAGACTAAATGATGCACTTGATTGAATATTGACTTATTTACAGGGATCAATTCCCACTTTATACTTTTTCCTTCCATTCTTTAATAGTGCACCCATATTATAAAAATTCTAGATCCGCCTCTAGGTCACACAGAAACAATTTTACCGTTGCTCCAAGCTAGCTCCCCTTCGGTGTAGATATCTTCTCAAACTAAAAAAATAATGTTTTAATTAAATTCTTCTTAATCCTATAATAAATAATGGCATCTAAGTATTGATTTTGAAAAAGAAAGCCGAGATATCCTAAAACAAACATGATGTTGCATAAAGTCCATAATATTATCCGTACCAAGAGAACTATATAAAGAGGTATCTAGATAACTCTACATGTATTTATAAATTGATTTTGCTTTAATTAGCTGGACTGGAATAAATGCTTTTTCAAACATTCCAAACAGTAAATCACATGATAAGAAGAAGGGTACGACGTATTGTTCTCCTTATCATCAAGGGATTCTTACCTAAAGAAAAGGGCCTTAATTAGCAAGAAGAGAAAGGGTCGATTGCTACTTCGAAAGGCCATATATTATCTCCTCTTTGGTCTTTTTACGGAGAAGAGATACTATAGGAGAATGATCAGCTACTTCTAGGGGCGAAGTTAGTACGAATTTGGCTGAACCTAATATCTGTGATTCAAATTTTGTATTTGTTTTAATAATATAAAACATTTAAAATTTTAAATGCGTAAGTTTCAAATCCTAACGTAACCTCTAACTACTTCAATTGATCTCCGCAAAAACTAAGTTGTGTGGTCATTTTTCCTCAGTTATTTTTCTTGTTTCTTTGTGGTAGTAAGCCAGTGAGCTGTGGAAGAAAGACAAATAGAGGAGGGTCGCGTTAGTGGAATAGGAACCCTCTGGTTAAGTGGTAGGGTGAAGCACTATCATCACTAAACTGTTAATTATAAGTTTCAATAATAAAAAATAATATATTTTTTGATGTAGGATCGCAAGGAATAAATGAAAGGGAGTCAAGAAGCACTACCCAGTCAGGCATAGATCAAGGAAATAATCCATTTACGGAAGGTTCAAAAGCAAACAAGGAAAAGAAACAATGCTCAGAAACGAAAAAGGAAGAAGCAGCGGTTATCCGACAAGAATATTCAATCAGAGATCGACGTAGAAAACTATTACTAGAAGAACTCCAATCAAAGGGGAACGAGATCACTGAAAATCAATGAATCCAGAAATCAAGGGAACCAGTGGATATGCCTCAGGTAACACAAAGATATGCCTAATGGATGGAAAGCTCGTCAAGACAATAAATCAAGGAAGATCAACGGAAAGAACTAGATTAACTTGACAAAAATCAACTGTGGAAATTACTGCCTAATCCTGCATATGCTACTGTAATCGGAACAAAATGAGTTTTTAGAAATAAGCTCAATAAAGATGGAAAGGTTGTGAGAAACAAAGCCATATTAATATCTCAAGGGTACTGACAGCAGGAAGGAGTCAACTACGATGAAACCTTTGCTCCAGTAGCTCGACTAGAGTCAATATGAATTCTTCTTGCATACACATCCTTTAAAAGATATAGACTTTTTCAGATGGATGTCAAAAGTACTTTCTTAAATGGTTTCATTGATGAGGAGGTATATGTAAAACAACCTCCTGATTTTGAAGACTCGAAGTTCCCTTACCATGTGTATAAGCTCCACGAGCATGGTACGAAATACTTAGCTCATTTTTACTTGATCACAGATTTATAAGAGGTAAAGTAGACACTACACTGTTCATCAAAAGATCATCGGAAGGTAATCTTATTATTCAAGTTTACGTTGATGATATTATCTTTGGTAGTGCTAAACTCTCTTTTGTGCGAGGAATTTGCTAATCTTATGCAAAGTGAATTTGAAATGAGTATGATGGGAGAGCTCACATTTTTCCTTGGACTTCAAATCTAACAATCTGAAGAATGAATCTTTATATGCCAGGCGAAATATACAAAGGAGCTAATTCATAAGTTCGGTATGAGCAGTGCTAAAGCTATTGGTACACCATTGAGTCTGTCAACAAGTCCTGACAAGGATGAAAAGGGAAATCCTGTTGATGAAACCAAATAACATGGAATGATTGACTCTTTACTTTATTTAACTGCCAGTTGACCAGAAATTATGTTTAGCGTTGTAAATGTGCCAGGTTTCAGTCTGCTTCTAAGAAGTCTCATCTAACTGTCGTAAAGAGGATAATTCTTTATATCATTGGAACTATACCTTACGGACTATGGTATCCACGTTCTAACAGTTTTAAACTAGAAGGTTTTTCAGATGTTGATTTTGCAGGTGATAAGGAAGACAGGAAAAGCACCAGCGGGACATGTACATTGCTTGGAAAGGCACTAATATCATGGAACAGTAAAAGAAAAGGATCAGTTGCTCTATCCACAACGGAGGCTGAATATATCACCATTGGACAATGTTGTGAACATTTATTATGGATGTCTCATCAACTGAATGACTATGAATTATTTTTTAAACCTATTCAATTATTCTGTGATAACTCTAGTGCTATATGTATTTCAAAGAATCCTGTGCATCACTCTAGGACTAAGTATATAGACATCAGACATCACTTCATTAGAGATCATGTCATCAAGGGAGATATAAAATTATCATTTGTTGGCACATCTAATCAACTTGCAGATATTTTCACTAAGCCTTTACTTGAAGATAGATTATGCTCTATAAGAGAATTACTTGGTATTATTTCTCTTGACCATAAAAATTAGGACCTATTGGCACTTTTTAATTCTTGTATGCCTAATGTTTAATTTTGTTTGTCTGTGTAAGTACTCATTAAATTAGCGCCTCCGATTTTCCTCTCTTTTCCCATTAGTTGCAGCTTTCAAGAAAGGAAAATCAATCGCCATGACCTATCACTGACACTCTTTCTTTTCCTACACTCAACCATCAATATTCTGCTTTTTTAATATCTGAACCACTCTTCTTAATCTCCATTGTTCCTATCGCTCTGAAACCCTCTTCAAAAATTCCTCAAACTCTCCCAACAATCCTTCCATGGATAAACACTTCAAAAACCCTTCTGCCTCTACTAGAAAAAGTACTCGCTCCAAGGGAAAACCCTCTTCTCAGCCCCCAGAATCAGTAGACCTAGGGTCTGACCAGTTTTACCTCCTCTCAGGCCAAACTATCAGATCACTCTCATCTCTTAGGAGAAAAAGCCCGAGGAAAAATTCCTATGGAAGACCCCCATGAATCTCTTACCCCCAAAAAAATCCAAAATAGACCTCTCAAATTCTCTAGAGCCAGACCTTAATTTCTAGGATACCCCAAACAGGGATTTATTTGTTGCTCTAAGAGGCAAGCCCATTGCTCATGGCAGAGTAATCGACCTTGACGACATGGAGACACTCAATTGCAAGGTAAAATATTTGTTTGTCTTTCAAGGTTGGTCAAAATACCTCTCTATTCCCCCTCCCAAAGTCTATGAACCCCAAGTGAGAATGTTTTATGCAAATCTTCGCTCTAGTAAGTCTAAGAAGTTGTAATCCCTAGTTTTAGGTAAATGCATTATTCTTGATTGTGCTCTGTTCGACTCAATTTTTCAGTATAAGTGCTATGGTTTTCTTATGATTTTGAAGAATACTTGGCCGGGTGACTTTGAAATTTCGTTTGATCAAGCAAAACATTGCATTTCTGAGTTTCCATCTGATCTCTTTCCTAACCAGTTAGGTCCTAGTGATGTTAGTTTTAAAATCTGAGTTCTGGCCTACATTGTTGCAACCACTCTTCTTCCTCGTGTTGGATCATTATCCACCTTTCTCAACGAGATACCTTTTTTGTTTACTGTCTTGTGACCAAACTCAAGATTAAATTATCCTCTTGGGTCATAATTTCATGATAGAAAGTGCTGATGATCCCACCAGTTCGCTATATGGTATGGCTATCACTCACATCTTGGAAGCCCACAACAGCTCTCTCTATTGAAATACCTTTTTGTCTCTGTTTCAAAATCCTACAATTATAGAGAGTTTGCTAGTATGGGTTATGTGTGTGCAAAGGGATCATGGGTGAAGAAACAGGAAGGTGAAGTCAAGAACGTTCAACTTGATCCCAAGACCAAAGCCTCTACTTCTCATCACAGCGTAAGTGATTCTGATCTTGCCGAGAAATTGACTGCCATTGACAACAAGCTTACCATCACCAAGGACCTTCTTGTTGCTACCCTGTCCACTGTTGGGTACATCCATACAATACCCAAAGAGACAGAGTCTAATGTTTCAAAGATGAGGGTTAAGATTCTCAGACTTTGAGAAAATGCAGACAAAGCATTCAAGGAAGTGCATGACATGATTGATGGGGTGAAAGTTTCAGCCAATGCCAGCTTTGAACGACTGAAGGAGGCGATTTACAATACTCTTACTTATTTTTTGCGTCGCTAGTTGTGGAAGTTTCAGACAATATTTTTTGTGTTTTGCTGTTTTGGGCTCGATAACCAGTCGTTGGATAATTTTTCTTATGTCTGCTAACATTCTGCATGCCTATGATGCTAGCTTTAGTTTCTATAATTATTGTCTAGGATGTGATTGTTTTTACATTGCTTGTTTTAGTATCTTCATATCCCTCTTTGCTGATGTCAAAAAGAGGGAGAAAAGAATTATACATTGCAATAGTCGACTGAAGGTACATTGCAGGAGTCGACTGAAGAACATAACAGTTCGCAGAGTCACCGAAAGTAAGCATCACTTGTTGAGGGGGAGTTGACTGAATTATGCCGCACTCATTTAGGGGAAGTCTACTACAGGACCTACAGGGAAGTCAACTGCTGTTTATATATATATATATATATTTGTCATCATCAAAAAGGTAGAATTGTTAATTATAAATTTTAATGATGAATAATATATTACTTTTGATGTAGGAACACAAGAAATAAATCAAAGGGAGTCAAGAAGCACTACCATTCAGGCATAGATCAAGGAAATAATCTATTTACGGAAAGCCCAAAAGCAAACAAGGAAAAGAATCAATGATTAGAAACGAAAAAGGAAGAAGCAGCGGAGATCTGGCAAGAATATTCAATCAGAGATCGACTAAGGAAACTATTGCCGGAAGAACCCAAATCAAAGGGGAACGAGATCACTGAAAATCAATGAAGCCAGAAATAAAGGGATCCAGCGGATACGCCTCAAGTAACACAGAGATATGCCTAGCGGATGGAAAGCTCATCAAGACCATATATCAAGGAAGATCAGCGGTAACTTGACCTTATTCTTGGAAAGAATCAACTTATGATTCTCTTCAAGGATCAACTCCTTGGGTTCACAATCTCTCAAGGATATCGAAGGCTACATGGGCAGTATATATATAAATATAGATATTCCGGACTTGAAAAGAATATACTTTGATCAAACCATCTTCATTCTTTTTGTTTTACTCCAAACAAGCATTGTAGTTCTTTTAGATATGTTGTGTAATTAGTGAGAGAAGAAAAAGAGATAAAACACTGGTGAGACATTGTATCAAGAGAGACATAGAGATTAAGTTGTTGGTGTAAAGCTACATCATCCATTTTGTACTCAAGAAATATCGATCGTTGAAAGAGAACACCCTTGCAACCCAAGGAGACCGGAATATAATTCATATTGAATTCAAAGCAGTATAAAAATTCTGGTGTCTTTATTTCATGCATTTTATTTCTGCATTTACTATTATCATGTTCTTATTTCTAGTCGAATATTTGGTAATTTACTAGTCAACTTCTTTATAAAAAGTTTTTAATAATCAATTACACCCCCCCCCCCCCTCCGTGCTTTCATAAACTACAATTCTAATCCAATTTAACTGTTATTTATACTATCCTTTTGGTTAATTAGTATATTTTACTCCACTTTAATACATAAAGACATTATGATAAGTTTCTATTTATGTGTATTGGTTGGAAAACAAAGTCCCACATTAGTGGCTGAAAAGATTGGAAGTTTACATATAATTTGTAGGGATCTTTTAGTGGTCTGAGGCCTTTTAGAGAAAATCATGTGGGCTTAACCCAAAGCTGACAATATCTCACCATGTTAAGACTATTTTTGGGACGTTTTAGCCCAACAACTAGTATCACAGCTCAAGTTCAGTGGATGTGTATGTCGATGACAAGTGATGGTGCACGGCTTGGTTTGCTTACCCTTACGAACTTGAAGACGCACATACAAGAAGGAGCTAGTTGCAGGCATCGATTGACATAATCTCTAAAAATGTAGGTGTCACATAGTGAATCTCGAAAATTGACTCGTGGATTGTGATAATTAATGGACCGCGTGGAGCTTAGTTCGAGGGAGAGATTGTTGAGTATGCGAACAAAGTCCCGTATCGGTAGCTGAAAAAAATTGAAAGTCTACATATAAGTTAGGAATTTTTTAATGGTGTGAAGTATTTTGGAGAAAATTGTACGAACTTGACCAAAACAGATAATACCACACCATGTTAAAAGTATCTTTAGAATCATGGAACGGTTTAGCCCAACAATATAGCAATTGACAATATTCTTGGTCGAAGTTGGAGGTGCACAATGAGGATTTTGAAATTTATTGAGAGATATCCTTGCCCTTCAAATGGCTAGTGAAGATAGATAATTAAGAAGAGAAAAATGTTTAGTGCTCAACCTAAAGTTCATATAGTATTTTTTGTCAGAGACGAAGTCGATTTGAAATTTACGTATTTAGGAATTTAGTATTTTTATATTATTAAATTTTAAATTAATAATTTATATATAATAATGATTTTTTTAAGACAAATATAGAATTTACACTGAAGTTATTAGGTTTAACCGAACCCTTAACAAAAGCGCTCGCTCGGCTAGTGCCAGCACATAGGTGAGACCTGATCTTGGTCTATTCATAGACAAAGACATGACTCAGATCTATCTATATATATATTATATTAAAAGCACGAAAGTCTTTAGAAAAATATCGTTCGTCCTTTTTACCCCTTTAAAGATAGATTTCATATTGGACAAAGTAGTTATTTAATTATTTTTTTAAAATTGAGAATTTTAAAATTAACTAAAATTTTGGCCATTTTAAGTCTTTTTTTATTTGAATAAAGTAAGTCTTCCTAATATTTAGGGATTTCAAAGAAAATAACAATTTGCTCATATAAATATCTTGCCTAACGGTTAGTGCATTGGAATTCCAAGGTAAATTAAGTAATTGTACAAAATATTCAATTTAATGGCAAGATAATCCCCCTGAAAATTTAATAATAGTGGTCTTCTTATGTAAGGAGTATTTTACCCTTTTAGAGAGCATTCAACGTATAGTGCATCTATATTATTTTTATTTTATTTTTTCAGTCAATTCAATAAATTATTCCTAATTATTTGTCTATCTATTGAATAATTTATTGTAAATTAACATTGGTTAGATTGTCTATTTCTTATCTTCAATATTTGCAAATTACCCATTGTTCTTAATTTTTTGAGATACTATTTTTTTTTTAAATTTCGTGTTCTGAATATTCAACTGGATAATTAATACAATTAGAAATACAAAACAATAATGGTATACAATAGCAACAAGCGGGTTTTTTAAAGAGAATTTAAATATCGTGCATCCTCATATAGGACTTATTACCACGGCAAGAACAATTAAAAGATGGAAAAATAAAGATAAAAGGGTTAAAAATAAGAACTTATTTGATAATGTTAAGTAATAAGAGCAAACAAGAAGAAGAATCTCAAGACTGGATCAAAAGCTCTAAATAAAAATTCAAATTGTACGGAGTTAGATAGTCCAAGTTTTAAACATAGTTAATAGTTATAATTTTTGTTCAATAAGAATCTATCTTCAAAACGGTAGAATAATTACTTTCATACTAGACATAATTTTTTTAAAACTATTTTTAAATATTTAAAATTTTTTAATTTTTAAATATGTGAGAATTCTACAATGGGGGTGGGGGGGGGGGGGGGGGGGGTGGAATAGGAAAAAATCGATTATTGTATAATATTAGTTAGCGCAGAAAAATTTCCTCTAAACGTTAAAGGAACAGCAGAGCTAGCTTTATGTAAATTATAGTAAGTACAGACTAGTATAAAGTAGTAGTAATTCTTTGTTCGAAATAGTACTTCTAAGAGTTTAAAAATATAATGTAAAAAAAAAAAAAAAGAATTATACTGTCAAGTTCACTCAATATGTAATCCTTCATAAAATGCGAAATTTATAATCTTTGAGAACAAGACAGATTATTTGATACAACAAATAAATATGACTTGCTAGTATAAAAGTTCTTTACACCATCGGTGGATATAGTTTTACAAGAATAAGTGACCAAAATACAATATTGGCTTTGGAGAAATGAATTATCAAGGTCGTAGATTCTTTTACTACTTTAATTTGAGTTAACAAGCATACTTTTATTAGTACATCAAGATAGAAAATATATTTGTGATAAATTCACTACTATAAGACGAAGATCTAGACTTTTTCTAGCTAGATAATAATTAATTGTATCTCTATATCCAAATAGCATTAGCCCTTAGAAGCAATTGTTTGAGCTTGCCTCTAACATTAAGACTCATGATTTCATTAGAACCACCAACAAATTTTTTGCCAATGAACACTGCTGGCACACTTAGTTGACACCCTAATTCAATCAATGCATTCTCCATTTGTCTTCCATTTGGAAGTTTATCGAGCTCATAAACTGTAGGATTTGCTCCGAAACCTCGGATTAGGGTTTCGATGGTATGAGACATGCAGCAAGTGGTTTTGCTGAAAATCACTACTGGACTTTCTGCTCCCAACTTCATCACCATATCCATGTTATTGTGAATAAGTGTAACTGAAAGTAATAGAAGAAATTTGTGAAGGCTAGTAGAGAGAAAAGCTGGCTGTATTGAGTTTAATTTGAGGGTTTAATTGTTATGAGAAACATGAAGTTGTAGAAAGGGTATATATAAGGGTTAAAGTGGTGCAAGGGATCAAAACGAACAGAAAAAGAGATTACAGAATTTTCCAAAAGGGAGAAGTCGGTGGATATGCAAATTATTCCTTGATCATTTGATTGACAAAAAGGCTTCACTTGTCTTTCTTTAACAAAATGCTATAATAGTTGCATAAAGTTAATTATATTCCTAAATAAACGAGAAGATATTGCCATTGAAATATTGTTCGACTTATAGGACGGTATAAAGGTGAAACTATAACTAAATGTCTTTCTAATCTCTCAAATGGTTGTAGTTATTACTTATTTCTCATTTGCTTGTAAAATAACTGGTTTGTTAAGGTTCTATATATCTTATTTATCATTTACAATATAATTATATTCTTGTGTTAATAAACTCTTGGTGTTTGTTGTGATTATAGCATATACCTACGAGTTCAACATTAAAATTTATAATGTTAGACACAATTCAACGTGAATAGGCTATATATATTGATTGAAAGAAAGATCATTAATCTTTCTTACTTAACCTAATCATAATTAAAATGAAATTGAGTGTAGATAACATTTTCAAACTCAAATTTTCAATATTCCACGTTTCTAATTCTTTTCTCGAGGGACGAGTAGGCAGGGTATGACAAAAATCGCGGTGACATTATACTGGTCAGTTTTGGGCTGGAGATTGACGATGGAGCGTGCTTGGCATTTTGTGCTGAGTACTCTCTGACGGATTCGCTATATTATTGCCTCCTATTCTTGAGGGAGTAATCGAGATTTAACCGCATGGCAAAAAAACAAGTGTCGTTGAGAGTACTTTTTTTTTTTTAACCATACACTATCATGCAGTTAATCTAACAAAATAAGTTCCTAATTTATCTTTTTTCAAATGTTTTTTGTGTAGAAACCGGAATAACTACTAAATAGACAAAAGTATTATGTATTTCAATCCCATAAAACATATTGGCATCTTCATTTTATTTTGAAAATTGTTGTTGCTTGAAGTATATATTATTTTCCGTACCAAGAAAAGAAGTACTAAAGAGAAATCTAGATAACTCTCACATTTTCGTTTACAAATTGACTTTGCTAACTTTAACGAGATTGGAATAAATTCTTTTCAAACATTCCAAATAGTAAATCACATGATTCTACTGCCTGATCTCCTTATCATCAAGTGATTCTCAATAAGAGAAATTGGCCTCAAGGCTCAAGCAAGACGAAAAATCGTCGGTTTGCTACTTCGAAAGGCCATATAACATCTCAATCTTTTTATTCCGTAGAGAACATATATATTAGATCATATGTACCGATCTGATCGGTTGTTTTGAGATTTAGCGTTATGTTTGATGATTTGAGATTTTGAGTACTTTCATATGATGTATTGTGACTTGTGTGTATGGTCGGTTTCGGTTTTCATGCGACTTGGGATCAATTTGGAAAAATGATCCTTGTTTTAGAAGCTTAAGTGGTAAGAGTTTACCGGAATTTGACTTTGGTGTAAACGACTCCGGAATGGTATTTTGATGATTCCAATAGCTTCGTATGGTGATTTTGGACTTAGGCGTATATCCGAATCTGAATTTGGAGATTTGTAGGTTGATTTGATGCTTTTTGGAGAAAATAGGAAAGTTGAGAGATTTGATCGAGAGTTGACTTTATTATTATTGGGCTCGGATTGTGGTTTCAAAAGTTGGTATAGATCTGTTGTGTCATTTGAGACTTGCACGCAAAATTTGAAGTCATTCAGAGTCGATTTGATATGGTTTGGCATGAGTTTGGGAGTTGGAAGTTCATTAGTTTCATTAGGCTTGAATTAGGGCGTGACTCGTTGTTTCGATATTTTTAGTATGATTTGAGGCGAGCAGGTCTGCATTGTGTTATGAGAGTGGATGGTAAAATTGAACGGAATCCTAGGGGCCTCGAGTGTGTTTCAGATGCGCTACGGGCCATTTCTCCTTGTTCTGAGTTTGCTGTCAGCTGATATCTGGTGTTCTTCGTCGTGATTGCGACTAAGGAGTCGCGTACGTGTAGAAAGATCATCATTTTATTCTTCCGTTCGTGAAGCTTGGAATACTTTTGCCTTCACGTTCGCGTGTTATGTTCCACAATAGCGTATAAGGATAACTGAAAGGGGAATCAGGAGATTTGTTATCCGTGTTCGCAGAAGAGACACCGCATTCGCGTAGGTTGCTGGAGATTGTGAGTCGACTTCGCGATTGGAGTATCGCATGCGCAAATGGAGTATCGCGTTCGCGAAGAACGTTTTGGGCAGCTGGATGAGTTTTGTCTTCACAATCGCGAAGATAATTCCGCGATCGCGACGAGTAATACCTATGCACACTTATATATACTCTATTTCGAGGGCTTTTGTTATTTTGTCACCTTTTTTTTTGAGTTAGAGAGCTTGGTATAGGCAATTTTGGAGGGGATTTAACTAGTTTGGATTGATGTAAGTATTCTTGACTCGAATTTGATTATATTTCATGATTCCATCCTTATTTTTATCATTTTATTAGTGATTTGAATTGGATAAAATGAGGATTTTAGTAAAACATAAAAGGATAATTTGAAGGTTGATTTAAGGTCGGAATTGGATCATTTTGGTATGGTTGGACTCGTACTGAAATGACATTCAGATTTTATTGGTTTTGTCGGTTTTCGAGGTGCGGGCCCAGTGTTGACTTTTTGGGTTAACTTTTTTATTTTCATTAAAGATCGAAGCTATATTATCCGAAATTATTTTCTATAGCTTTTATTTATGATACATAATATTAAGTTATTTTGACTAGATTCGAGTCGCCCGGAGGTTGTTTCACACGGGAAGGGTTTTTTAGAGTATTGACTTAGATTCTATGAGGTAAGTATTACGCCTAAATTTATGCAGGGGAACTACCCCTTAGTATTTGGGTTGATTGTATTATTTGAATTATGTGAAAGACGTGTACGCGAGGTGACGAGTGCGTATTCGGGATTATATGTGGTATCTGACCGGTTAGACTTCTAGGCTTATTTTATGCATTAATCGAAGTTGTTATAGCATGTTACATCGTCCATGTTAAATTTACCCTTACATACTTCATTTGAAGTTGTTAGCATATGTTCTATTTGTTATTTTTCTGAGTTCTATTTGAAGTTGTTACCTCTTTTATTGTTGAATGATTCTTATTGGAAGTTTCTATCACATGATATCCCTTTGTTGTTGAATTATTCTCATGCATTTAGACGTAGTTGTTATTTCATGTTGTTAGTTTGATAGTTAAATATAGTAAATAACTGTAATCCCATATGTATTAGGAGTAGGACATGTATTATATATATGGCTCATTGATCATTGACAATATCAATAATATAATTTTCTGTGTCATATTTCTCACACATGCCATATCTCTCATGTAGTTTATGTTATACACTAGAATTTAAAGTTGTCATTTCATGAAAATACCTTCATTTTTTGAGCTTATTCTTAGCAATTAACTGAAGTTGAAGTTATTGAGAGTCACTAACCTGTTTTAGTTGAAGTTGTTGTTTAATGGAGTATCTTTCATTGTTGAGTTATTTTTTCGTTTTATTTTGTTGCTATTGAGATTCTTGTACACATCGTGATTGAGCTATGGGCTATGTGTTGTGGTGATATTAGTATTGTTGTTTTGAAAAAGTTGTAGCCTATGAGCACTTGTGATACGAGTTGATATGTCATATTATGATATTGGCACATGTGGATTTGTTGTGTGGATTATTTGTTGTTATGCGGAATATAAGGGTGTCATCTTAGTGTTGTTGATTGTGCAGAGTGATACGGGTAGCTATTGATATATTGTCTGCGCCAGAGTGATACCGGTGGCTATTGATATATTGTCTGGGCAGAGTGATAGGGTGGCTAATGTGTTATTGTCTGGGCGGAGAGATATGGGTGACTATTATATATATATATATATATATATTAGTGTGTGTGTGTGTTATAGTTAGTGGTGGTGATGGCTAACGAAGGTGCTTGTGAGTGCCGACTAGAAGGGGTGGTGGTGATGGTGATTGTTGATAATGGTCGGCGATTGTGGCAATTAGTAATGAATGTGGATGATAGCATCTTAATGACATTAAGTCTTTGTTATAGTTCTTAAGCATTCAAACTCATTAAGTGGTTGTGAAGTAAAACCAAAAATACTTAATGATTAAGATCTGAATGATAATATTCAGAATTCTAAGACAAACACACTTAATATTTGAGATATGAGGGAACTATAATGCATGAATTATTTATATCATATATAATAATGCAAGGATTATCTATAGTAATAAATAACAATATAAAATTATTGCAACGAATAATACATAGATTGTCGAGCAAGAATTAACTAATTTATGTCTATTTTATTCACGAATTGTCAAGTAGGAGTATTTGATATATATATATATATATATATCAAATACTCCTACTTGACAATTCGTGAATAAAATAGACATAAATTAGTTAATTCTTGCTCGACAATCTATGTATTATTCGTTGCAATAATTTTATATTGTTATTTATTACTATAGATAATCCTTGCATTATTATATATGATATAAATAATTCATGCATNTTGTATCATTTTCAATATAAATAATATAATTTTCCTGTGTCATATTTCTCACATGGTATTAGAGCGTGAGTGAGACACATCCGGAAAAAAGCTGGACAGTTGCCGTGCGTCAAATTCCAGCGACTTTCTAGGGCTGATTGGCGTCAAATCAGTCTTTGTTTGTGTTGTGCGAAAACCAACACTACCACAGGGTCCCGAAGCCTTCTGCGACCAAACCCCACCAAAGATCTCCGGCAACTGACCTCTCACGCTCCCTCACCCGCTGATCGAAGGTCAGAAATTCCGGCGATTTCTTCTTTACGCATCAGCGCGTGTGGCCTGTTTTCGGCCAAATTTTTAATTTTTTTCTTCCGACAGCTTGTTTGTGAGGCATATCCGAGCCTACCCATCCAAGTTTCACCAAAATTCGGCGACTTTTTATTTTTCGGCGAAAGACACTCCAGATTCTGGCGACTGTTTCTGATTTTTTCGAAAAATATATACAGATTTCTTGTGTTATTTGCTGATAATTTTGCTAGCCCTCTCTTTAATCCAACCATGTCTCTCGGACTTGATGCTTTTGGTTCCAAAAACATTGGCGTTGGGAATTCAGTCTTGATGATTACTTCTGAACCCCTACTTGGGAGTTCCAATTATTTATCTTAGGCCTCGTCTGTTGAGTTGTAGTGTAAAGGTCAAGGTATTCAAAATCACTTAACCAAACAAGCTAGTGAGAGAGATGAGTGGGCCAAAGCACATTGGGAAAATATCGATGTTCAGTTATGTAGTATTTTGTGGCGATCTATTGATTCTAAATTGATGCCTTTGTTTCGCCCATTCCAGGCATGTTATTTAGTTTGGGAAAAGGCTCGTACTTTATACACTAATGACATATCTCATTTTTATGATGTGATATCGCGAATGACAAGCTTGAAGAAACAGGAATCAAATATGTCTACTTACTTGGGACAAGTATTAGCAGTCATGGAAGAATTTGAGAAGTTGATGTCAGTTTCTGCTAGTATTGCAAAGCAACAAGAGCAACGGCAGAAGATGTTTCTAGTTCTTACACTCGCTGGACTGCCAAATGACTTTGATTCAGTACTTGACCAGATTTTGGCTAGCCCGACTGTCCCTACAGTTGATGAATTATTCTCTCGATTACTTCGCCTTGCTGCAGCACCAAGTCACCCAGTGATCTCATCACAAACACTTGACTCATCTGTTCTCGCATCCCAAATATTGGAGAATCAGACATCTCAAACTATGGAGAATAGACGAGGTGGAGGTCGTTTTGGAAGATCTAGACCTAAGTGCTCTTATTGTCATAAACTTGGACACACTCGTGACGTGTGTTATTCTTTACATGGTCGACCACCTAAAAATGATTATGTTGCTCAGATCGAGACTACAGGTAACCAAGGATTTTCTTTATCTGAAGGGGAGTATAATGAGTTCCTTCAGTATCGGGCAAGTAAGCAGACATCTCCACAAGTAGCCTCTGTTGCTCATACTGATACTTCTGTTGCTGGTAATTCTTTTGCTTGTGTTTCCTAGTCTAGTACTCTTGGACAATAGGTAGTGGACTCATCTGCTTCTAATCATATCTCTGGTAATAAATCACTTTTGTCAAATATTGTGTATTCACAGTCTCTTCCCACTGTTACTTTAGCCAATGGGTCTCAAACTAAAGCCAAAGCAGTTGGACAAGCGAATCCCCTACCCTCTGTCACTCTAGATTCCGTTCTTTATGTCCGTGGTTGTCCTTTTAATCTTGCATATGTTAGTCATTTGACTTGTGCCCTCCATTGTGGTATATATTTTATTGATGATTCTTTTATTATACAGGACCGCAATACGTGATAGACGATTGGAACAAGACTTGAATCAGAAGGCCTTTACTACCTTAACTCACTCAATTCCTCCAAGGCATGTCTAGTTACAGATCCTTCAGACCTAATTCATAGAAGTTTAGGACATCCAAGCTTATCCAAGCTTTAGATGATGGTGCCTAGTTTGTCTAGTTTATCTACATTAGATTGTGAGTGATGTAAACTCAGGAAACATACCCGAGCCTCCTTTCCTCGTAGTATTGAGAGTCGTGCAGAGTCTGTTTTTTCTTTAGTTCATTCTGATATATGGGGTCCAAGTAGAGTCAGCTCAACCTTGAAATTTGGTTAGTTTCGTTGATGATTATTCAAGATTTACTTGGTTTTTCTTAATGAAAGATCGTTCTGAGTTGTTTTCTATATTCTAGAATTTTTGTGTTGAGATCAAAAATCAATTTGGTGTTTCTATTCGCGCTTTTCGCAGTGATAATACCTTAAAATACTTATCCTCTCAATTTCAGCAGTTTATGACTTCTCAAGGAATTACTCATCGTGATCTCTTGTCCTTATACCCCTCAGCAAAATGGACTTGCAGAGAGAAAGAATAGGTACCTCATTGAGACTGCTCGCACGCTTCTCATTGAATCTCATATTCCGTTGCGTTTTTGGAGAGATACAGTTCTCACAGCTTGTTATTTGATTAATCAGATTCCTTCATCTCCCATCCAAAATAAGATTTTGCATTTAGTATTGTTTACTCAGTCACCCTTATACTCTCCCCCCCCCCCCACCCCGTGTTTTNGTGTGTCTTCCTTGGTTATTCTCGTGTTCAGAAGGGATATCGTTGTTACTCACCTGATCTTCGTAAGTACTTTATGTCAGCTGATGTCACATTTTTTTAGTCCTAACCTTTCTTTACCTCTTCTGACCACCTTGATATATCCGAGGTCTTACTAATACCGACCTTTGAGGAGGTTACTATAGATCCTCCTTCACCTTCCGCCACATAAGTCTTACCCATTCCAACCGTTGGGGAATCTAGTGTGGCTCCCCTAGATCCCCAGCCACAGGAACACCACTCTTGACTTATCATCGTCGTCCGCACCAAGCATCCAGCCCAACTGATTCACGTCATGCAGTCATTGGGATCTGAGCAAACTAAAGTATTTTTTGGGTATTGAGGTCGCTCAGTCTAGCTCAGGTTTTGTGATATCACAACGGAAGTATGCCTTAGACATTCTTGAAGAGACGAGAATGACAGGTTGTAGACCGATTGACACTCCGATTGATCCGAATTCTAAACTTATGCCAGGACATGGGGAGCCGCTTAGCTGCAAGATATAGGCAACTGGTTGGTAAATTAAATTATCTCACAGTGACTAGACCTGACATTTCCTTTCCTGTGAGTGTTGTAAGTCAGTTTATGGATTCTCCATGTGATAGTCATTGGGATGCAGTTGTCCGCATTCTTCGGTATGTAAAATCGGTTCTGGGCAAAGGGTTATTGCTTGAGGATCGAGGCCATGAGCAGATCGTTGGATACTCAGATGCTGATTAGGCAGGATCACCTTCTGACAGATGTTCTACGTCTGGATATTTTATTTTAGTAGGCGACAATTTGGTGTCTTGGAAGAGCAAGAAATAGAATGTAGTTGCTCGATCTAGTGCAGAATAAGAATATTGAGCAATGGTTATGGCAACATATGAGCTAATTTGGATCAAACAATTGCTCAAGGAGTTGAAATTTGGTGAAACCAGCCAGATGGAACATGTGTGCAATAATCAAGTTGTCGTTCATATTGCATCAAATCTGGTGTTCCATGAGAGGACTAAACACATTGAGTTTGATTATCACTTCGTCAGAGAAAAAATACTCTTAGGAGATATTGCTACAAAATTTGTGAAGTCGAATGATCAGCTTGCTGATATTTTTACCAAGTCCCTCACTGGTCCTCGTATTAGTTATATATGTAACAAGCCCAGTACATATGATGTATATGCACCAGCTTTAGGGGGAGTGTTAGTTTGATAGTTAAATATAGTAAATAACCATAATCTCATATGTATTAAGAGTAGGAAATGTATTATATATATATATATATATATATATATATATATATATATATATATATATATATATATATATGGCTCATTGTATCATTGTCAATATCAATAATATAATTTTTATGTGTCATATTTCTCACACATGCCATATATCTCATGTAGCTTATATTATACACTACAATTTAAAGTTGTCATTTCATGAAAATACCTTCATTTTTTGAGTTTATTCTTACGCAATTAATTGAAGTGTGAAGTTATTGAGAGCCACTAACCTGTTTTAGTTGAAGTTGTTGTTTAATGGAGTATCTTTTATTGTTGAGTTGTTTTTCCATTTTATTTTGCTTCTACTGAGATTCTTGTACACTTCGTGATTGAGCTATGTGCTATGTGTTGTGGTGATATTGATATTGAGCTATATGTCAGTGTTGTTGATTGTGCGATACAGGTGGCTATTGATATATTGTCTACGCAGAGTGATACAGATGGCTATTGATATATTGTCTGGGCAGAGCGATAGGGTGGCTAATGTGTTATTGTCTGCATGGAGAGATATGGTGACTATTGATATATTGTCTGAGCGGAGTGATACTGGTGGCTATTAATATATTATCTGGGTGCAGTGATATGGGTTGATATTGTGTTATTGTCTGGACGGAGTGATACAAGTGGCTATTGTGTTAAATGTCTGGGTTGGGTGATATGAGTGGCTATTGTGTTAAATGTCTGGAAGAGCAATACGGGTAGCTATTATGATATTGTCAACGTAAAGATAAGGGTGGCTATGTCAGGGATGATATGTGACAGCCTGAGGGCATAATTTTGATGATATTCGTGTGATGGTGTGATTTTTCTTGTGTATGTCATGAACCTTAGGTGACTTGTTATGTTATTTCCAATGAGCTACTCGATGGCTTTGATATTACTTGTTGACTTGGATTGTGATAGTATACTCGCACAAACATACACCGTAGCATGTCGTCTACACCAATTCAGGAGTGTGAAACTTGACAATTATTGATCATGCACATGAATTCTTGTATTATCTGCTTCCATTGTGATATTGAGCCTTTGATCACGTGGGGTAGATTGTGATATTGAGCATATGATCATGTTAGGCGAATTGTGACGGTGAACATATGACTATGCTGGGCAGATTGTGTCAATGAACATATGACTATGCCGGGCGGATTGAGATATTGGCATGTGAGTTATCCGTGCGGTTGTGATTAACAATGTGGGCATGAGGTGCCATAAGATATGATTTATAATTTGGGACTCGTGACTTGTAATTTTGAGATGAGGTATCTCGGAGTAATTTTGATGTGAAACTTGGCTAGAACCGCTTGATTATTCGGTTGTCATTTGTTTACCTTATTTGGTTTCACATGTACTTTAACAGTGTTCTGATTACTTTAATGTTTTTATCACATATTTATTCGTTGTTGCCATCTACTGATTCATGCTTCCTTTATTAGCTTTATACTTATATACTGCAATTATTATTATGACTAGTAGGTGTCTTGGCATGCATCTCGTCACTACACCACTGAGGTTAGTCTTGATACTTACTGGGTACCGACCGTGGTGTACTCATACTCTACTCCTGCACATTTTTTGTGCAGATCCAGGTATTAGAGATAACGGACTCAGGCAGAGTTAGCTTCTTGATCGCGAGGATTTAATTTGGTCGTCGCAATCCCTTGGAGCCCTTTTTCCTTTTGATTGTACTGTTAATTCGTTATCCGAACAGTATCGTATTTTGTTTTGAGATATTTCAACGTATTCATCTAGAGTTCGTGACTCTATACTACCTAATCTTGGAAGGATTGTTGTGATTATTGTTGCGTAGGCTTGTATTACTTTTAGTTCGGTATTTATATTAAACTTTGCTTTAAAATATCATGCTTGACTGGTTTAATTATTGCAAGTAACCGATATACCTAATCTTAGAAACTAGATGCAATCACGACGCCTAAGACGAAATCTTTAGGTCGTGACACCATAAAATCAGTTACTTCGATTGAACTATATATTACAAATACTCATTCATTAACTTAATTAATACTCTAATAACTCCTTTTTCAATTTAAATTTAAATATATTCTTGAATTTAGGATATAAGAAAATGCAGTATATGAAGACAAAACAAGTATATAGAGCGGATATGCATGCTCAGCTCAAACTCGGTTAACTAACTCTCTTAGTTTCAATTATTTGAACGTTTCAGAGCACGAGTATCAAATTGATTAATTTCAGCGTAAATTTGAAGATAGAATTTTTAATTTTTTTAAAATAAAATTTTGATATTTAAAAAAGTGATATTAACACAAATAGTTGACCATATTAATTATTTTTTTAACAATATACATATATTATACATTATTTATACATAATTATGCACATACAATACATAAATTATGCATATATTATATCTCCACCGATTATTTTCAGTTTTGATATTGGATGTTCGCTAGTTGGGTTAATTCTTCTTTAAAAAATAAATAAAAAGTACTATAAATCATAATAGTTAACAATTCGAAATTTTTAAAATCAATTTACAAATATATGGTCAAAGAATTACTTGACTCACCAAATAATAATAGTTTTTTTTTTTTTTAGATGGAGGGAGTAGTAAGGCTTGAATAGTAGTAAAGATTGACTTGGGCATCGTGTTATGATTCAAAAGTATCAATTCTTTTCTAATAAAATCTGATAGCTTCTTGATAAGAGGCATCTTGCTCATTAACATTTTATAGTACTCAAACGAGATCGATTTCTAGCGTCTTAGGCATTTATTTATGCTTGTTAAAATTCTCTGCCCCACTCTCTTGCAAAAAACAGAAGGATAACAAAAAAGGACCAAAAACTCGTATATGCAAACCAAAAGTAATAAGTTCGCCAGCAAATTTGTCTTTATGCCCAAGGCTGGCAGCTTCTAGTGAGTTGACCTTCATTTATTTTTGCTTAATTATCCTGAAATTCGATAAATACTGGTTCAACTAATTCGGATTTACGGTGTGTATGTGTTTATCTTGAAATGGTAATTACAATTATATTTGATTTGTGGTTCTAAAAATATGTGATCTATTTTAATACCAGTTGTTTCGGCAGTACATGCTAAGCGAGAGGTAAGAAAATGAGATAAGAGAGGAGGATAATGAGATTGTGCAAATCGAGCAGTTGAGAGACGAGGTCTCGAGCTTGATCGAAATAGGCCTCGAGGTTGAGCTCGAGAGCTTGACAGAAGGCGGTCGAAGAGGATACAACAGTATTGAAGGCCTCGAAGATGACCTCTTTATGATCAATAACGAGTAATAAATGAAGAACAATTAATGAACACAATAAATGAAAGACAATAAATCAATGAAACAATGTAGAGAATGTTTGAGTTAGAGAGCAGAGAATGTTCTTATTCTTGTATTGGATATCATCTCCTCCTCCTTTCAAAATGATAAGGGTCCCCTTTATATAGGAGGGGGAATCCCAACATAGTACATGTGTAATTATTACAAGAAAATGTAGCTGGTATAACTATTTAATATCACGGTATGAACTTGTACTATTCTTGCAGAGTTGGTCAACTTAACCACGTGCCTTTTGAAACTTTTCACTTTTCCTCGATGGTCTTCGATCTTTTACCCTGCCTTGTGGTATATCGATCCCTCGGGTTACATCCTCGAGGAATGCACCTTGGGGTTGAACTTCGGATTCTGCTTGATATAATCGATGTCGAGGCTCGGAATGCTGTAGAAGCCTTAAAATCGGCCTTCCTCGGTTTTACCGTATACAGATAGTCCCCGTGTTTCTTGGAATTAAAAGACAAGAAATGATTTGAATTCACCAACTTTTCAACGCATACATTATTCTGTCATTCATGCCATGTAAGCGACTAATGTGATAGGAGAGATGCTCAAAAGCCATATTTGCATAGTTCTTGAAAAGATTCGAATTTATTGCGGCGGTCGGCTGCCTTTCGGCTTTCCTCAACACGCACGGTTGGCCCCTATAAATACTCCTTCTCCTGCCCCTCACCTTTCATTATTTCTTCTAACCTTTTAAAAAGAGCTCTCATTGCTTCTTTCTTGTATCCTTTTCCTGATCAGCTCTCTCTAGTTTCCTTTGAAATCTTTCAGCAGGAATGACGAACGCCTCCAAAACTATTCCACGAGATGATAAAGCCTTATTATATTCACGTTCCTCTAAGGGTAAGGCAACAGTACCCCCAAGTATCGAGGAATGCATCCCCGGGCCCTGCGAAACAACCTCTGATTTTAAGGTCGATAAACCTTCCTTGAAGCCGGGACGGTGTGAACCCATATCCTGGTATATTAGCATAATAACAAACGTCGAGAAGGTGAAGGCCGACTACCGCTGGGAAGATGCGGTGCAAGTGGAAATTCCCTCTCGTGATGAGGACATAACAACCAATAAATCCGGATTCCTTAGTGCATACACCTATCCATTTACGCTAGGCCCGGTAGAGTCGTCTTTGCCGTCTATAGACCCCGTTGTTCTCGACTTCTGCAAGCAATATCAAGTGGCGCTCGGCCAGATTCATCCATCATTTTGGAGTATCGTTTACATGATTAGGTATTTTGCAAACATGGTCGAGGGGATGCCATTTACCCTCGACTACCTGATTAGAATGTACAGTCCCCGATTTTATCGGGAAGGTATGAAGCTTCAACGCCGGCCTATGAAGGTTTTCTTTGCTTGTACCGATGAAGACAAGGACAGAGGGTGGATGAGCTGCTTTGTTCGAGTTAGGACCTCGGATTTGATTCCATTTGAAAGGATGCCATTCCCTGAGGAATGGAATATGAACTGTAAGTTAATTCTTTGATCGAGCCTTTTTTATTTCCCTTCGTACCAACTTCCTTTTGAACTAACTCCCCTCGATGATGCATATGTCACATGGTATCCCGATGCGGTTAAGAACCTCCCGATCTGGGTTCGCTAGCTCGATTCGGCTTGCCTGTATGCTGAGCGCGTATGGCGCGACCTGGCCAAGGGCCGATGAGAATCTAAAAATCATGGTGGGGCCTTTCCTTTTGTGATACCTGAGTTCTTTAAAAGAGACACCCCCTAAATACATTCTAAATTTTTTATGTTCTGTGCTTGTGCAGGCCTAGGGAAGGCCTCTTTGATGAGAGAAACACCACCTTGGGAAGCAGATATTCCAAAACAAGATAAGGAGAAAAAGAGAAAGAGGGAATCGCCGACTGAGTCCTTGAAGCCCAATAGAGCTAGAGTGCAAAAGTCTAAGGCTGACTCCACGGCCTTAAATGAGAAAAGCGATTTCCTGATAACGCCCGAGGGAAGTGAAAGTGCAGCTGCTTCAACTTTTGCTAAGCCGATGACCGTTGAGCCGAGGCTTCTAAACCAGAAGTCGATGATGCCATCCGGCCTCGGACCGAAGAGGTTTTTGAGGGTAGGTCGGGTGATGTCCCCGAGCCGGTTGACAGTCAAAATACTCCTCCGGCCGAAGAGAACTCAGTAGATGAGTTACGAGAGCCTAGTTATGAGCCAAAGGCCCCGATCGATCTATCCAGGATTGTTGATGTAGGTTATTCTCCATCGGTTCCAACATTTTCCACGAGGGAGATACGGGGTGGCCGTAATATAGAATCTTCCAACGCGGGGATGCTTCTCGGAGGGAAGGACGTAATTGTGGGGCTCTTTACTATGGCCGAGAATAATTCTGAACTTAATGCCTCGCTCATTTTTTAGGAGGCCGAAAGGCTCTGTAGACAGGTAATCTCTTCGTCGATTGCTTCGAGCTTTGATTATTATTTCTTTGACCCTCTCTCTTTATGTTTCCAAGCGAAAGTGCTTTATAATCGGACCACTGCCAAGTTTCAGGCTACAATGACCCATTACGAGGGGGAGTGTAAGAGGTTTTTATCGGAGGCAGACGAGCTCAGGGCTAATTTTGCCAAAAGGGAGGAAGAATTGCTTATCCTTCGAGCTCATTTAGAAACGGTATCTCGGGAACAGAGCGACTTAATGAAAAAGTAGCATAGTCTTCGTATTTTTTTGCTCTTGCCCGATTTCAGCGCTTAACACTTTCGGGCTGATCTTTGTAGCTTAAGGAGAAAGATGCCCTGATGTGGGAAGGATTCAGAACCAGGGATGGGGAGATCCTTGGATTTAAGCAGTGTGTGAATGAAATAAGCTCTGCGAGAGACATCCTCCAAGGGAAGTTATCCTCGATTGAGAATCGCCTTCGGGATGCGAGGGCTGAGAGTAGTAAGTATAAGGACCTCTATGCTGAATCGGTCACTGTGCTAATCTTCAATCAAGGTTGAAGCGGACGCGCACATAACCTCGTATAAAGACGATGTTGTTGCTGCAAACGCCCAGGACAGGAAAGCAGATTTGGAGGCCAAGCTTAAATTTGCCTGAGCCCTGGAGCATGCTCGATTAATGTCTCGGAGGAAGGCTATCGAGGATATACATGCAGGGGGCCTTGATTTGTCTGCTGAGATCGAGAGGGTGAAGACCCTAGAAGAGGAATCAGCGGCCCAACTTGCTTCCGAAGATGATTCGAGTAGTGGCTCAGAAAATGATGAAGATGAAGGCGAAGTTCCCAAGGGGGAAGAGGCCGTTGAATACCTGGGGGCCGAAGGCCAAGCCGCTGGAGACATAACCTCCGATGGAGCCGTTGAAGGCACACCCCAGCGGTAGATTAGGTTTTCATTTGTTCTTTTTCCCTGTGCAAGGGCTTCGTCTTTGAGCTTTGTAAATATGTTTTGTGAGCCTTCATTATTTATAAAAGGCCTTTCGTTAGCATAATTTTTTCTTGGAATAGACTTTGATGTTTGTTGATGATTAGTCCGGTGAATCGGACTTTGAAAGGAAAACCTTGGGGTTATAAATTGGCCCTGAGGCTTTTTAGATTGGCCTGTAGGCTCTTATGTATTGGGTCGGTACGACCTTTGATATAGATGGCGCTTGGGCTCTTACCCATTTTTGCTAGGGAAGAGGATTATGGAAACGACTCAGACATATTTAGTAAACTGTTCCTCCCTCCGAAAGGATGGGCTGGCTCTGATACCACAGTAGGATGAACAGAGCAAGAGACTCCAAGCAAGAAAACTATATCATAGATACGAAAGTTTTCCTACAAAAGGGCTGGCTATTGCCAAGCTACACTAACAGTTAATTTGCTTATAGTCGCAACAGTTTTCCTACCAAAGGGGCTGGCTTCAACAACCCATAAGGGACGGCTTGCCAAGCTACACAACTCAGAAAACTGTTGTACTACAATCAACCCAACTGTTAAAACTCAGAAAACATTCGTACTACAACAAGCTAACTTTCTTAGAGTATTCTTACTCTATTTTCATACATGGACCGGCCTTTCCATCCATTCGAAAGAAAGAACAAGAAGGAAATTTAGAAGGAACTCATATGTAGTATATCACAAAGGTTTAGAAAAGTTACAAGATAATCCTACAACTACTACAAGACCTCCTTTATATAAGAGTAGGAGGTTATTACAAGACAAACCTACATTAAATTAAACCTATCTTACATGACAAACTAATCTACAAGTGGGTCCCTTTTTACATGTGAAGAACCTTAGGAAAAACCAACTAAAAGCTCCTGCAAACATGTGACAGGGGTGAAATATACATGGTTTTGGCATGTGACAGGTTGTGGGAGCATGTGA
>ML410517.1:4268-32977 GCA_005239525.1 Nicotiana knightiana
CCCCTAAAATAGTTTTTTTCATATTTTTTTTTCCTTTTCCATCACCGCCCACCCGTCCCCCTCTCCACCACCTCCTTTAAGAAAACATTTTCCAAGAATATATTTTCTTGAGAAATATTCTCTATTATACCAAACAAACCCTTAGTCCTCAAGCAAAGTTATAAAATTGGGCTTTGGCAAACATAAGATTAAGTTCACTACCTACAATTCTTAATTTAAAGGAAAAACAAATTTATATAATTTAATAAAAACTTAGTGTTTTTTTCCTCGATAAATATCAGAGAAACGATGAAAAGAATGACTACGTACAAGCTTTAAAATGAATGGTGTTGAGTGGACACTCACAACCAATGATATGAAAATACCTTCAACCAAGTTGTGTCATTTTGATATATCTTTGTAAATTTATAAATCGCTTGAAAAATGAAAATATAAAGTAAATATCAATTTGGTATACGAATTAAAATCTTAAAACTCCACCATTTCAGATCTAAACTTGTGTACTTATTAAATTATATCGACATGACTTGCACAAAATCCTGCGTATGCTACCACTCACTATATAGCAAAAACTTTTCACCTCTTATCCCTTATTATCCCTAATTAAAGAGCCAATCTTCCTAATACACACTATTAGGGCAAAAAAAAAAAGGATTATCATATCGCAAGGAAAATAGTTATTTTGGCAAAAGTATAGTGGAAACACGATAATACTCTGATTTTATTATTTTTTGTCACTTGTATTTTGGAAAAATATCAACTTTACTCTTAACTTCCTAACACAACAACAACAACAACAACAACCATCCAGTATAATCCCACAAGTGGGATCTGGGGAGAGTAGGATGTACGCAGCCTTACCCCTACCTTGGAAGGGACAGAGAGACAGTTTCCGATAGACTCTGATCCGCTAAAGAAGGTGAAAGAAGTTGATAGCAAAGCAAGACAAATAATTAGAAAACTAAATCGAAGATAGCAACAGATACTATGAAAGAGGTACCGATAACAAGTAATAGCAAGACAGTATATTTAAAAAACTAAATCCAAGGCAGCAATCGAGAATATGAACAAAGTACTGCTAGCAAACTACGGAATTATCGATGGCAAGTAATGACGGAACAAGCTATGCGAATATAGCAAATTAAGGGAAAAAAAGTACCGTACTAGCACTAATACTATCGAACTAGAGAAACTCTTAACTTCCTAGAACTCGGTATAATATTTTCCTTTTTTCTTTTCTTTTCTTTTCCTTTCTTTTTCAGTGGGGAGTTGGCACATTCTTTTTTTGCCAAAGGTAAGGAAAAGGCAATTTGCATAGTGTTTTTTATATTCTTCTCCGAAAACAAGAAAAAGTGAAAAAGTTAAAAAGACAATACTTTGGTACAAAATACAAAATATTTATGAAAAATAAATTCTAAAAAGCAATTAATAATTGTTAAAGGATATGTATTAAAAAAAGGTGGGGGCAAACTGCAAAGTTCTGAAAATGTGAAGGCACGGGTGAATACCTTTTTCTTTTTCACCACTATTCCCAATTAGCTTTTTGGCTTTATATTTTGGCCCCTTTAATTTTTTAAAGTTTATTATATTTCAAAGTGGCCCCTCATACTTTGGACTATTGACAAAGCAAACATCCAACGTGGAAGAATCAATTCCTATTCATGGAACAAGTACTATTAGAATAGAAGAAGAAGAAGAAGAAGAATAAACGAATTCCAATAAAGATTTGGATTATTGGCAATTCCCATAATTATTGTTATTTTATTTTTTGTGCTTTTGCAAAGTTTATGGTAGTAATTTATTCTTTCCACGCACTTTTCAATAAAAACTTTGGGTTTTAGAAATGTAAAAAAAGTCACCCACTCACTTATTATTATTATTGTTATTATTATTATTATTATTATTATTATTATTATTTTATCTATTGTTTTCAACTCCCGTTGTTCATTTTTAGTATTTTCCAATGATCTTTTAAATAATTTTTTCAATTTAGTTAATGTAGTAAGTTTCAGGGAGGCTATCATACTTGTTCAAATCTATTTTGTTGGTATGGGAAGGTAGCTATTGGAAGAATTGTTGAAATGAGATTAAAAAAATATCATATTAAATTTTTTTACTTTGATTTTGTTAGATAAACACAATTTCCTTCATCGTTATTGAAATATAGGTCCTCAGCTGCCGTCAAAACACTCATTTTTCGGAAGAAAGATGAGATCCGAACAAAATTGATAAACCGATTATCGGTTGAAACGAATGTGACGACACCAGGCGAACTATCGCATCAAAAAGACGACTTTCTAGTCAGATCTTTCCACGTATTGGATGAAACTTGATGAAAAGTTATTTATAGCGTCAAATATTACAAGATTCCAATAATAAAAGATTCTTAATTAAATATAAGTTGGAGTAGAGAGAATTGAAACTTGTTTTGTAAATTTGATTTTTATCCTTTGTGTTTAGAGGATAATTTTAGGACAAATCATTCACCACCTAAAAGATTTATTAAAGTTAATTTTTGTGCTGAAAATTACTAATTATTGAACTTCATATGAAACTCCATTTGATGTGGTGCATCTTATTAAGTTAGCTTTTTTGAAGTTCAAATTTATATATCATTCATCATTTATTTTGCTACTAAAATCTGGTTTTATTCATATTCCAGAAAGAATTGCTTCTTCTTTAATGAGCTTTATGCAGCGCGGATCAAATTAATCGGGACTCCAAAGTATTAATGAGTTGATATTGTACATAATAATCTGACGTTATCATTGAAAAAAAGCAAAAAAAATTAAATAAATAAGATATTGTATTGAACGTGAAAACTTGAGAATATAGGGACAGTTGTTTACCAATAGCTGAAGTCAAAGGATATAACCATTAAACTTGTAATGAGATGGATACAATTTTTCTTTTCTTTTTTCTTTTTGCTTTTAACTAGAGATTTTCGATTCGAATTTAAGGAATTGAAATAATATGATGGAAAACATTTTCTATTTTAATGGGTCTTATTCAATAGGAATTCGAATTAATTGAGGTCTCAATACAAATATTGAACAACGAATGAAAAAAAAAGAAGTCATATTCCTACTATCTTTATAAACAGTGGCGAACCCACATACTCACATGAGTGATTAACTGACCACTCATTCGTCGAAAAATTACATTGTGTATATAAATAAAATATTATGTCATAGAGGTATATAACACATATTGAATATCTTTTGTCGGGAATTTTTTTTACTTCTTTATAATTTAAATACCCTTGAGAAAATCCCTAGTTTCGCTACTGTTTATGAACTAAAATGGTGACAGAATATAACTTTGAGCAACCACTTTACATACTTTAATTTGTGACTTTATTAAAGCAAAACAGATGGTTCAATTTTATCATTCTCTAATTGTTGAATTTTGATTGGTTTCTTTAGATATATACTTTTGTCCATTTATTATATTCAAGTCAATATTCTAAAGTTCCAAACTTCCACCCTCAACAAAAAAGCATTATTCTATGATAGGATCATTCCTCTCCCACCACCCTAATATACATGCACAAGTTTAGTGTTCTATTTGCCAACCTAATTTTTTTCAAGTGAACAAGATGTATCAATAAATTTTTATTAATACAAGATGACATGAGTTCTGAGTCCACGCCTATTCTTTTGTTGTATGCATTCGTTATTCAAAAATACTAGCTCGACTAATCCGAATTCACATTGATTATGGTCTACTAAAGAGGAAGCATTTCCTATCATGTCCAATCTTAGGACACAAGTTCGAGACATCTGATTAAGATGAAGAGATTTCATCCATTCTATACTGACAAAACAATTATCACCTTTCAACAACCGGAAGGAATAGGGAAAGACCATATAGTATTTTTTTTAAAAAAATTTACGACGCTACTCTTTCGGCAAGAACAACTTTTTCTATTATAATTTTTTCGGCGAATTCACCCTTCTTAGCTTATTTTAATACTAAAACTTTATTGAGAGAGGAAAGGCAGCCCATAATATAGTCAGTGGATTGGAAAGGACATTTTGGTGAGAATCGAATATGATGTCGCAATTTTAAAAACTACCAACAAAAAATGATTCTCTCAAAAGTTTTTTGTACTTGAATAAGATTTGTGAGTGTCAAATTACATGAATTTCAAAGGAATTTTCTATTTTTATTATGATTAAATGTAGAGGCCATCTCAAGGCACATCACGACCTATATGTAACTCAGCAAAACCTGGGAAGGCAATCCGATTGGGAGTCAGAGGATCTATAGTACTAGAAGTCTCCCTGACTTCATATAATCAATTCTTTTAAACTAAGAAGGGTTGTGGTGGAGCAATAAGTACCTCTTCATCTTTGACCGAAGATCTCGGACTGAGTCTAGGATATGGAATCGTCTTTATTAGAGAACACTTTACTCCCAACGTAGAACTTTTTGAAGAAAATTTTAATTTAATTGAGTCTAAATACGAATACTGCACACTCGCCAAATGAGAAGAAAAAATATTCTAAAAGGAGGAAAAAGGAGTGGTGGATAAAGAATAGTTTACAACTGAAATAAGATCCTAAACTATCCTATAAGAGTAAAGATTCTAAAACCGTGGTCCTCTTTTGAGGAATTTATTCGTTAAAGATTTGTACTCCAACAACACATTTTTAGTAGTTGTACTCCCATGTATTTCCAAAAAAAAAAGGAGATGAGAGAAATTCGTTTTTCTAATATCTCATCAACCTCAAATGAATTTATTTCTTTTTATTCGAACAATTTATTTGTTATTAAAAATCCATATTAGATTAAGTTAAACATTTGGTAACGAAAAATTTAAATTTAACCATCCGGTTCTTGAAAGTCGCAAGTCCGATAAATTCGAAAAGCACTTTTTGGAGCTCGAAAGTTAAGTCCTCTGGTTAGGGTTTTGTATATTACGAGCAGTGGCGAAGTCACATGGTCACAAGAGAGGTCAACTGACCACTATTTGTCGAAAAATTGCACTGTGTATGTAAGTAAAATATTAGACACCCTTTACCGAAATTCTTTTTTACTTCTTTCAAGTTTGAATACCCTTGAAAAAATTCCTAACTTCACCACTGATCACGAGTTTAAAAATATTCCTCACAAAATATGATTCTATGTGAGAAACTGTTATAGGTATAATTAGACTGTAAGTCTTTTTAAATGGTGGGTCGTATATTATATATGTGATTATTATTCTTAATTTGACGACAAAAGTGTTAGGTAATTTTTTTTCCTCCTCCCTCTTCAATACTTTTCCTATGGAAAAGTAACACAAAAAATGATGAATAATAGCCCGTTCGGACATATAAAAAAAATTCACTTTTTTTTCGAAAAATTTTCACTTTTTTTTTAAATTAGTGTTTGTCCATGAAATTTTCGATTTTCACTTGAAAATGAATTTTAGAAATTTTTGAAAATTTCAAAAACTACAAAAAAATTATTTTTTAAAATTTTCACTCAAATCACTCACAAAACTTCAAAATCAACCCAAATAATATTCATGTCCAAACACAACGCTAATTTTCAAATACCATTTTCACTTAAAAAATTATTTCATTTTTTTTGGAATTTTACAAATTCTTATGTCCAGACACCCACTAAAAATGATAAGGCCAAGTGATTAATGACTTCAATCATAACCTGCTTTCCAACTAATGAAATGGGGTTTACACAATCAATTTCAACTTTTAGCACACAATTTGCATGGATTTCTTAGTGATGGCGAATTTTAAATTTTAAATTTATGGGTTCTAAATTATCAATAAAATAATTTATTGGATTTTGTACAATATATATTGAATACATTTTTAATAGTTAAACTATTAAATTTTGCCGAATCCGTAATTAGAACTTCAGCTCCAAATTTTTAACGACAAAAGATCAACAAAACCTAAAGCCAAGATTTCATAAATAGAACTCAACAAGTTAACACTAGAAAGGAAAAAAGAAGATAAAACTCCTGTTTTTTTTTCTTCATTTTATATGACATTAACTTTGGACTTTGTCTTAATTATTATGCTTATTCAAAATAACAATTTTTAAAATCAAATTTGAAATGACCTTTTTCGAAATTAATTATTTCATCACCTCAATAAGTTAAAGTTCCTACTTAGGCTACTACTACCTTCTCAGTGGACAAAACTTTTTTATTTCTTCGTTTAAAATCGGGATATTCTTATGATTATAATTTTAGAATTATAACTCGAACTATAATCTGAATAATTTATCTCGCTTTTTATGTGGGATATTATCAAGATTTAAGTACCAAAAAAATACGGATCTTAGTTTATACTTCCAGCCAAACACGAAATATATTTAATTTCAATAATTATATCGGAATAATCTACTTATTCCAATGAACCAAACGGCCCCTAACAACTTGTTTGGATGGTTGTTACATATCGTTTTATAATGTACCGAATCGAACTGTTTTGTATCGTTTGATGAATACAATATTTTGGATAGATTGTGTCGTTTGCCATCATTTCATGGTATCACACACCAACGATATGAATAATAAACTTGTAATATTATAAAGAAAAATTATGATACGGGATAAAATTACAATATAAAAGATAAGGTAAATGATAAAATAAAATTCTTTAATAATAATAAAGGATGAGATTGAGAGAAAAAGACAAGGTAAAGACGCGACCACACCAAATCGGTCGTTATATAAAGTGTCAAATTTTGTCGTTACGTAACGACAGATTAAACGATACGATACAATAAAATCTAAAATAACATTTAAAACAAACATCGTATTTAAAGTAACAATACGATACGATACAATATAACACGAAACAACCATCGAAACAAGCTCTAAATTTCTATAGAGCAAGTAATTCCAAATGAGGCAATAACCGAATATTACTTCAAAGAGGAAATAGTGATAAAATTTCTAGAAAAGAGAGAATATTATTAATTTTGTAATACTCATTTATATGATTGAAAAATACAAGAAACTAAACCTAATAAACCCTAATAATCAATATATTACTAAATCTATGTTAATAAAGTCCTTGGACACCTAACTCTGACATGGCTTTTCCATTTATTACCTTTTATTTCACCCAAAATTCAAAATTAGAAGAAAAAAAAATTAAAACTTTTATTACTAACATTTGGAAATGGATCATAGCCTTAATAATTACTCCCTACATTGTCAAGTCTTATCTTAGTAGGCTATCAGAAAGAACAAAATGCACATAGACTAGTATTTTCAGAACCAAAACAGTGTGTTTTCTGCTTTTTCTACAATATCCCTTCACACATTTTTTTCATTCTTTTATCCCTTTTTCTTGCTATAATCTAGTCAAAAACTTTTTTTTATTATCGACGGGCTGTAGTGAGATGAATTAAATTCCTTAATTGTAACAAAACTCCTATAGCTACGTTTTCACCTTTATAACAATAACAATAATGAAAAATCCCGTGGAATCTCAAAAGTGAGATCTGGGAAAGGTTATTACCTACACCTACATTGTGAAAATGGAGAGATTGTTTTCGGTGAAACCTCGGCTCAAGAAGCGTTTTCACTTTTAATAGGTCTCATGCAACATAAATTTATATTAATTAGGCCCAAAGCGAGTACTAAGCATAAAAAAGGGGGAAAATACAGAATTGGCCGTCAGCTGAAACTCATTGCATTAGTTAACCAAAAGATATATAAAATATGTGTATTATATGTATATATTGCTTGTTGATGCTGCCCTTTTTTTTTCATTTTTCTTGAGCAGAAGGTCTTCGAAAATAATCTCTTTATCTTCACAGGTAGGAGTAAGGTTTGCATACACATTATCCTCCTCAAATCTCTCTTATACGATTATATATATAATATATTTTCAATTATTATTTTTTGGAGCGGCTCAAAATAAATATTTAAAAAAATTATTTTTTAAGAGAGAGAGGTGCACAGTGTGTGTGTGTGTGTTTCCAGTAACAATATATTGCTGTCACTCTCAAATTCTGAGCTTCAAACCAGCTCTTCTCTGAGTCCTCTCTCTGTCACAGCAGACTTCTCGTATCATATCATCTCCACCTGATTCGCTTAGTACAAAAACCAGGAAAATCAAATATCCAAAAAATAATATAAAAAAAGAAAACATACTCCTATAAATAAAGCAAAAAGAAAAGTGTATTTGGTACAAATACCAACAAAATAGACAGACATATAAAGAAGCTTTCTTTTCTTCCTTCTCATGTTCTGCACTACTCTTTTTCTCTCTCTCTCTCTCTAGCTTTTCTTACTTTTTTTAAAATTTATTTTTGACTGAAAAAAATTAAACAAATTAAAATCTTTTTTTATGTGTTTTGCTTAATATATTTGTTGGAACATTTCACTTTCTTGTTATTATGGCTACTATGTTTTTAGTTCTCTCTTTGCTTCTGTTTTCTGCTACTGTTTCTTTCTCTTATGAAGCTCGAAATCATGAAGGTAATAAAAAAAAGAGAAAAAAGAATAAACCCCATTTATTATTTTTCCATATTCTGTAAGAAAAATACTTCTTTTTTTTTTGCTCATTTTCTTTTTTTGTTTTTGTTGGTGTAGTGGAAGCTTTAATTGCTATAAGGAGAAGTTTAAATGACCCAAATGGAGCTTTAAGTAATTGGGATGAAGATTCTGTTGATCCTTGTAGTTGGGCTATGATCACTTGCTCTTCTGGAAATCTTGTCACTGCACTGTATGTTATTGTTTTTTTTAAAATAATTTTTTTAATGGCATTACTCAGTGTTAGTCTTATATTTTTGCTTCGGTTTTTTGATTGATTTGCTTATGTTGCCCTTCCTTTTGTCTTTCCCGACGAGGGTTTATAGGAAACAACCTCTATGTCTCTTCAGAGGACATTGCTTTTCCCACCCTACTTGTGGATTACACTGGATTTGTTGATGTTGTTGTTATAAATAATTTTTCTGATATTTCGGTTTTCTGGTTGCATTACTTAGTGTTTTGTCTAATATTTTTGCTTCGGTTTTCAATTGGTTAAACGAGTGTCTTACCGGAAATAGCCTCTCTATTTTTTAAAAGGCGGGGTAAGGTCTACACGCTATCCTCCTCAGACCCTGCTACTTGTGTGATTACACAGACTTTGTTGTTGTTGTAAATAGTAATTTCTGTGGTATATCATTATTTTTGTAGTTTTATTACTACTGTTTTTTTTACTGTGCAGAGGAGCACCAAGTCAAGGTTTATCTGGGGTTTTATCTGGGATGATATCAAACCTTACAAACCTTAAACAAGTGTAAGAGACAACATTCTTTTTTTGGACAAGAATTTAAATATTAATAACCCCATGTGGTTAATTTATTTAGTTTCTGATAATTGTGTTTTTAATTTTGTAGTTTACTGCAAAACAACAATATTTCTGGGCATATTCCAAAGGAGTTAGGAAAACTGCCCAATCTTCAAACATTGGATCTGTCTAATAACCATTTCTCTGGTCATGTTCCTGAATCTTTGGGTCTACTAAACAGTCTTCAATATCTGTAAGTAAGAGATATTCAATATTTTCTTTCTGTGTTATTATTAAGAATTTTTTGTCTCTAGTGGTAAGAGCGTAGCTTGTGATGTGTGGTTTATGCGCACTTAAAGGTGCGGGGCCCATTATGTATCGAATTACAAACTGTGTGCTATGTGATTTGTGGGTTAGGCGCAAATAAAGGGGCAGGGTCTATTATCTATGGAGTTACAAACTGTGTGCTATGTGATGTGTGGGTTTAGGTGCACGTATAGGAGCGGGTCCCATTATCTATCGAGTTACAAACTGTGCGCTATGCGATGTGTGGGTTAGGCGCAGATACATGGCGGTGCGGATTATCTATCTGAGTTTTAAAATGTACGCTAGGTGATGTATGGGTTAGGTGCATATCAAAGAAGGGTCAAGGACGGGACCATTTATCTGTTGAGTTTCGAACCGTGTGCTACGTGATGGGTTACGCGCACATCAAAGTAGGGTAAAAGGGTGGGTCCGTTATACACCTAGTTTCATACCATGCGCCAAGCCACGCCACTGACTCTCGGGGATTTCTCGATTATTCTTTTTTTTTAAGTACCCTTTTCCTTCAATTTATGCTTTGGTATGTTGACTATGTTTAAGTGCTATCTTTTTCTTTGACCGACTTTTGATGTCTTGTTGTGTTTTTTTTGTCATTTAATGGAGTAGGAGGTTGAACAACAATAGCTTGTCTGGTGTTATTCCTCTTTCTTTAGCAAGGGTCCCTCGGCTTGCTTTCTTGTAAGTATAATTCTTCTTTTTTATCCATGTCTTTGTTTGTGATTTTGTTTTATTCTTTTGTCTGAATGTCCTTAGAATTGAGACACACAATCTTCACTGTAATTATCTAGTCACTTTCTTGATTCAGCCTTATGTAAATGTTTTTTGTGAAAAGGAAATGAATAGTGTTTTCTGTTTTTGTGAATCTCTTATCATTTCAGGGACTTGTCCTTCAATAACCTGACTGGACCTATTCCTAAATTCCCTGCCAGAACTTTCAAGTATGTGTTCTTTTCCTAATTCTTCCTTATTATGTTACATTAAACATGTTTTTTTAGTTACATATTATGTACATTGAAATCATGTATTGAGCCGAGGGTCTTTCGGAAACAGCCCCTCTACCTTCGCAAGGTAGGGGTAAGGACTGCGTGTATACTACCCTCGCTAGACCCTACTTGTGGGAATATACTTGGTATGTTCTAATTGTGATTTTCTTTATCGTTAATGCTTTTGCAGTGTTGTTGGTAACCCTCTGATTTGTGGAAATCACTCGACCGAGACTTGCTTTGGATCGGTCAACCCGATGCCACTTTCATTGTCTATTGATTCCACTGGTAAAGTTCAGAAAATTTTCTTGTTATAGAATGTTTAAACATAACTACAATTTAACCCTCTTAAATTGCTTCCCACTGTAACCAGATAAACGCAGCTCGAAAAGACTAGCTGTTGCACTGGGGCTTAGCATCAGCTTTGTCTCTCTTTTCCTCTTAGGCTTTGGATTCATATTTTGGAAAAGGAATCAGAACAGGAAACAGTCGATTCTTAACATTAATGGTGAGACATCATAAATTATTCCGTCCGACAACATTTGTCTATTTGACGAGGTTATAAGATATTTGGGCTTCGTCTTTTTGTTCCAGATATGCAAGAGGAGGATCTAGTTAGACTAGGAAATCTCAGAAGCTTCACATTTAAAGAACTTCAACGTGCAACGAACAATTTCAGCTCCAAGAACATTCTTGGTGCGGGAGGATTTGGCAATGTTTACCGGGGAAAGTTGGGGGATGGCTCGTTTGTGGCTGTGAAACGACTGAAAGATATTAGTGGAACTGCTGGAGAATCACAGTTCCGTACAGAATTGGAGCTAATTAGCTTGGCGGTACATAGAAATCTGCTCAGGTTAATTGGTTACTGTGCTACACCAAACGAGAGACTCCTCGTATATCCTTACATGTCTAATGGCAGTGTGGCATCAAGACTTAGAGGTAAATTTTGCAACAAAACACACTGTTTTTATGGGGTCGCGTTTCAATTTCTAGCTTCTAACCAATTTGGCTGCAATTTGGAAGGCATGCCTAATTGCTTAAAATGTGCTTTAGTTTCTTGAAGATTCTCTCTATGATTTTATCTTAAGTTTTTATGGAGATAGATATCAATTCCACATGCTTCTAATGACTAAAAGACATGGTGCAATTATAAGATGACATGTGATATGCCCCCACTTCTTTTCCATTTCTATATGATGTGACCAAACTCTTACATGACATTTTTCAAGTCATAGGAATACATGTTTGTAAGTCATGACTAATTTTCACTTGCAAGAATCTAAAATAGCAAAATGAGTACCATTAACTGCTCTATCGACAATGCATTTTGAAAGTTTGTTTTGATTTTCTTACTCAAGATTGAAAATTGGAAACTCTATTGTGGATTGCATTTTCTTAAGGATATTGTTATTAATACGACAGTGAATGGAGGAATTAGAACTCTTCTCACGACTTACTAATGACTTATGGAGCCTTTTAACATTCATTCGAAGCAACAACAACAAAAACAACAAATCTAGTATATTCCCACAAGTGGGGTCTGAAGAGGGTAGAGTGTACGGAGACTTTACTCCTACCTAGTGAAGGTAGAGATGTTGTTTAACATTCATTCGCAGCATGGAATAAAATATCAGTAAATCGAGTCTACATTTTCTGTTCAATAAGGCTCTGCTCAATATCTAAGGACAAGAAAAGGAGTTTCCAAACTCATTCGTACAACCTTATCTGTAAAAATAAAAATGTATGCTCTGTAAACATTCTTAAATTCTGTTGTTGCAATGACAGGAAAGCCAGCACTAGATTGGAATACTAGGAAGAGGATTGCAATTGGAGCTGCTAGAGGTCTTCTTTATCTTCACGAACAATGTGATCCGAAGATAATCCACAGAGACGTGAAGGCAGCGAACGTTCTACTAGATGACTACTGCGAGGCTGTTGTGGGGGACTTTGGCCTCGCGAAGCTTCTTGATCATGCAGATTCCCACGTTACAACAGCTGTTCGTGGCACGGTCGGTCACATTGCTCCTGAGTACCTTTCCACTGGTCAATCATCCGAGAAAACGGATGTGTTTGGATTTGGTATCCTCTTGTTAGAGCTTATAACTGGGATGAGAGCATTTGAGCTGGGAAAAACAGTAAACCAGAAGGGAGCAGTACTTGAATGGGTATGTTTCTTTCTGCCTCTACCAATTATTAAACTTAAGCCTAGTTCTTGAATTTTGACTTTAGTAAACTATAAAACGAAGCTGTTCCTGTTTTAAGGACTTGGCAAACATACTAGCATTCATAGTTACAGCAAATTTAACGGGGGCGACCCGCTGCACTAAGCTCCCGCTATGAGCGGGGTCTGGGGAAGGGTCGGACCACAAGGGTCTATTGTACGCAGTCTTACCCTGCATTTCTCCAAGAGGTTGTTTCCACGGCTCGAACCCACCTCTTGGTCATGTGGCAGCAAAGTTGCAACAAATTTAATAGAAGTGAAAAATGTGTATTGGGTCAAAGAAGAGTTAATTTCATATATGATCACTAAACTTTACTCACAATTATAATAAAGTTACAAAACTACTTTTTATCACACGAAAGTACCTGAACTTCACCCATTATAACAATGAAGTCATAAAACTATTTTGTTCACGTTAAATAACACTTTGCCAGTATAACAGTAAAGTCATAAAATTAATTTTTTCACGTTGAAGTATCTGAAACTTTACCCACTAAAACAGTACAGTCGCTAAACTTTACCTACTATAACAGTAAGGTCACCTTGATTAGGTTTTGTTGTTATATTGGTATTTAACTGCAGTCAAGTAGATGAATCAAATTTAAATTTGTCTAAGGGTAACACTCACACTTGTTTAGTGGCTTTAGCATGAAGGGTTGAGCTATGTTGATTTGTGGTTAGTTTCATACATTCTTGATCTAGAATTCCTATGGAAATACTGTGGTTAATAACAAGGGCTACTTAATTAATTGCAGGTTAAGAAAATGCAGCAAGAGAAGAACGTTGAAGCGCTCATCGACAGAGAACTCGGGAGCAACTACGACAGGATTGATGTAGGGGAGATGCTACAAGTGGCTATACTTTGTACTCAATACTTGCCGTCCCACCGTCCCAAGATGTCCGAGGTGGTCCGAATGCTTGAAGGCGACGGCCTTGCTGAAAAATGGGCTGCCTCTCATAACTATGATAGTAACAAAACTCAGATTAAACATTCTATGGTCCCTGGAAATGATGACAATGATCATGATCATGACCATTTGACCATGTTTGGGATGATGGATGATGACTATGACACTCATGCTATGGAGCTTTCAGGTCCAAGATAATAGCAAAATATCCAAAAGAAAGAAAAAACCCTAGAACAAAAATAGGTTCTTAATATTCTTTTTTTAATTATTTAGCTTAGTACCACAATCAATTGTCTCAAGTAGCATTAGGAGAAGCAAAAGAAAATTGGTTCTTTGTGTTTTTTGTTCTTTAGGATGTAGAGGGTGTGAAAAAATTGGCCTTTGCTTCATTTGATACCTTTCTAGCTATGTTGTAAATAATATCTACTAGTCTAATTAAAGTATTGAACTTATATGCACTGACAGTGTATAAAAGTTAAACTCTAGCATATATAGTCTTTTTAGTTGTTACCTTTAGGTTGTAGAGGGTGTGGAAATTTGCCTTTCTAGGTGTTTTTGGCTATATTGTAAATAATAATATCTACTCGTCTTTTTTGAAGTATTTAACTTATATGCATTGACAGTGTTTAGAAGTTTGACTATTGACAGCGTATAAAAGTTTAACTCTGGAGTAAATAGTCTTTTTGGTTGTTACCTTTAGGTTGTAGAGGGTGTGGAAATTGGCCTTTGCTTCATTTGATACCTTTCTAGGTGTTTTTGGCTATATTGTAAATAAAAATATCTACTCATCTTTACCGAAGTATTTAACTTATATGTATTGACAGTATTTAAAAGTTTGACTATTGATAGCGTATAAAGTTAAACTCTGGAGTAAATAGTCTTTTTAGTTGTTACCTTTAGGTTGTAGAGGGTGTGAAAATTGGCCTTTGCTTCGTTTGATACCTTTCTAGCTATGTTGTAAATAATATCTACTAGTCTTATCAAAGTATTTAACTTATATGCACTGATAGTGTATAAAAGTTAAACTCTGGCATAAATAGTATTTTTAGTGTTACCTTTAGGTTGCAGAGGGTGTGGAAAATGACATTTGCTTCATTTGATACCTTTCTAGGTATTTTGGCTATATTGTAAATAATAATATCTACTGGTCTTTACCGAAGTATTTAACTTATATTAACAGATAGTGTAAAAAAGTTAAACTCCGGAGTAAATAGTCTTTTTAGTTGTTACCTTTAGGTTGTAGAGGGTGTGAAAATTGGTCTTTGCTTCATTTGATATCTTTCTAGGTGTTTTTGGCTATATTGTAAATAATATCTACTAGTCTTTATCAAAGTATTTATAATTTATATGCACTGGCAGTATATAAAAATTAAACTCCGGAGTAAATAGTTTTTTGCACTATATGTAATCAATATCTTCTTATTGTGATTCACCTTGTGCTCTCCATTTGTATGATTTGTATTAAATTAATTCAACTATTATTACTCTTTATGTATTAAGTTAATTTAACTCTTGAGAGGTAACATCAAACGACTATTACAAATTATTTTTGTTGCTTATGGGTTAACATCCAGTTTACTTTCTATTTCTCTTTCTTTGGTGATGAATCTTTTCTATAAATCTTAAAAAATTTATTTCATTATTTCAAGTTTATTATTCTTAATATGATTAAACGATACTTGATATTATAGAAAGGACATGTCTAATTAACTGATTTGATATATGAACTTGTGGATTTCTTTTTTCCGTGGCAAACGAGGTTACAGATATATGGATCGGGTTTGTTCGATTTTTATCAAAATCAAACCAAACCAACTATATCAGTTTGGATTGGTTCAGTTTTATCGGATTTTCATTTTTTTTTGTTACATGAATATTATTTCAATCTTACTTTATTAAAGTTATAGATAAAGTTTGATAAGTAATATATGTTCCGTAAATATTGAAAAAATTGACAAACATATGATCTATTAAAATATTTTAATGAGAGAACTTTTTTAGTACTACGTGATAGTTATTTTCTTAATCCTCTAATAATAATTTTCGTTAATGTATGCTTTCAAGGTTAAAACATGAGAGGATCCCAAATATTTCAATATTTTTTTAAGAAAATTCAATATAAAGTCTTAAAAATTATATATTTATATGTCGATTTGGTTCGGATTTTTTTACTCAATACCAAACCAAGTCAAACCAAACCTAGTCGGACTTTGTAATCGATTTTGTTTAATTTTTCGGTTTGGTGCGATTTTCAAATTCGATTTGTTCACCCCTAGTAAAAGTTCACTTGCAACCGATGTTTATCCCAAAATTAATAAATGACATATCTCTCATACATACATTTATTATTTAACATATTTTTACTTAATTTTTAGTTTTTATGAAATGATATATATGCCCTTGGTCAACCATCTTTTCTTTTCTATATAATAGAAAAATAGAAATATAATGATTTTAAAAGAAAAAATTCCACAAATTAATTGTCTTAATTTTTACTTAAGATATTCTCAACTCATATTTTAGAGACGGGATACTTATTATATAATTTGAATAAATTTTTAATATTCTATAATAAAAAAGGGGACTTGAAACTATATTTTATTCTTAAATATTTTTTTCCGAATTTCATAAAGTATTTCAATTAAAATTGCAATTTAATTGAGAACTTTGTATAAAATGATATCAATTGGTAATGATATAATAACATTTGAATGTAAATCAACATACATTATCACTAATTCTTTTTTAATGAAATCTTCTCCACCTGGAATAGTTAATAAATAAAATAAATGAAATAATGTTTCTTAAGGAGATAATAGAATTGTCATATATAAATGTATGTGACCTTAATATTTGTAATCAGATAAATTTTTGAATTATAAAATTATCAAAAAGATAATTTTTCTAGTTGAAAGTACTTATTGAAAAAATAATAATAACAATCAAATAATGTATTTAATGAAGATAGTGAAAGTTGAATGGAAAGTGGGTTCACCTAAAGAATTTAATAGCTTATGGCCACATTTGTTTCGGTTTTTCATGTTATTAAGAACTCACAACCAAATATTTGAGCCTAGTATACAAGCAAATATTGCACTAATATATTTAAAATGACCATTATGCCCTTGGTCAACCTCCTTTCTCTTCTATATAATAGTAATATATAATATTCCATTATTATAAAAAAAAAAAAGACTATGGTAAATCAATCATTACGCCAACAGGTATATTTCTTTCTTTTTTCCCCTTCTTTTCTTCTTGTTTTATTTATTTATTTTGGGGTGGGGGTGGGAGGGGTGGAGCAAAGCTGGATCTAGGATTTAAATTATATGAATTTAATATTCAAGGTTTTTAGCATTGAACCTATTATATTTTTTAAATTTATGAGTTCATATCTACTGTTTTTGTAATTTTAATGAATTTTTGCATACAAAATTTTACTCCGCGTTAAAAATTATGGATTTAATTGAATCTGTCGGTTCAACGCTACATCCGCCCTTGGAGGGTGTCATCATAAAGATGCCCTTGCCTAGAATCTCCAAAGAACTTGAGACAGTAAAAGGGTAAAGTAAAAAAGAAAAAAAGAGATTTTGACAGTTTTTGACGAAAAGTGTGACAATGCACTGTTTACCTGTTGGTGAAAAACTACCAATTAGTCTTTTTTTCCCCACTTTGTTGCTTTTGCAGAGTCATGAGATTTTTCTGCTGATTTTTTGCGTTCTTTGGAAGGAAAGAAAAAACCAAGATAAGGAAAATAGTGGGCAATAGTGAGAGAAAGTTGATTTTTTTTTGTTTCCTATTGGTTGATTATAATTTAAGTTATATACATTGATTTTTTTTACATTTTTGGTGAACATGAATGTAGGTCGCTAATTATTTTAGAGGTTATTAATTAATTTTATTATAAAATATACATATAATTATTTTATAAGTGATCTGATTGTAAGCAGAAGGAGGATTATTTTGTGTATATTTTCGAAACATATGTACTATTTCTTTTTAAACTAAAAGCTAGTTGCTTTTCCTTTTTCTTCACGCCTGCAAAAAGTAGCATTTTCGTGAAGGACTAGTGGTATAAATTGTAACAATGAGTATATATTCAGTTGAAATAATTTTTTGAAAATGAATTCCTGCAAAATAATTTCTAAACTAGATTAAAGAAAATAGGAAAGACTAAATAGACATAAACGGTACGCAATGTGCAAGTTGAAGCAAGCGAACTCCCGTGGAAAAATTATACTGTATAGCTGCTCCAACAAACAATAACCGGAAAGTTATAATTTGGTATAATAATGTATAATACACATATTTTATACATTGTATAAGCACGGCAAAAACGAAGTCATTATCAGAACGAAGAAGATACCCGAAGAGTGGAGGTAGAGTACGATGGTTTCTGTATACAAGAACAAGAGTGATATTCAAAATAGCAATAACTATCGGGATATCAAGCTGCTTAAGCATACTATGAAAGTCTTTGAGAGAGTGGTAGAGCCTAGGGTGAGGAGGAGTGTGTTTATTTTCGAGAACCAGTTCAGGTTTATGCCCGGGCGTTCGACTATAGAAGCCATCCATCATGTTAGGAGATTGATAGAGCAGTATAAGGAGAGAAAGAAGGACCTGTATATGGTGTTCATCGACTTAGAAAAGGCATACGATAAAGTTCCTAGGGAGGTTTTGTGGAGATGTTTGGAGGCTAGAGGTGTACATGTTGCCTACGTTAGGTTGTTTAACGACATGTAAGATGGAGCAAAGACCCGAACGAGGACAATGGGTGGGGAATCAAACCATTTTTCGGCTATGATGGGGTTGCACCAGGGGTCGACACTCAGCCTTTTTTTGTTTGCTCTGACGATAGACTTACTGACGCGCTACATCAAAGGGGAGGTGCCGTGGTGCACGCTATTTGCAGATGATATTGTATTGATTGACAAGATGCAACACGCAATTAAAGGTATGGAGGCAGACCCTGGAGTCTAAAGGTTTCAAGTTGAGCAAGACCAAGACAGAATACTTAGAGTGTAAGTTCAATTGCGAGACTCAAGGAGAGGAAGGGGAGGTGAGGCTGGACTCGCATGTCATCCCTAGGAGAGGAAGTTTTAAGTACCTTGGGTCTATTACTTACGGGATGGGAAGATTGATGAAGATGTCATACATCGTATTGGGGCGGTATGGATGAAATGGAGACTCGCTTCCGGTGTTTTATATGACAAGAAGGTGCTGCCGAAACTTGAAGGTGTGTTCTACAGTGTGGTGGTCAGGCCAACGACATTGTATGGGGCTGAGTGTTGGCCAGTCAAGATCGCTCATGTCCAGAAGACGAATGTAGTAGAGATGAGGATGTTGAGATGGATGTGCGGGTACACCAGGTTAGATAGGATAAAAAATAAGGTTATTCGCGACAAGGTAGGTGTGACCCCTATCGAGGACAAGATGCGGGAAGCGCGACTTAGGTGGTTTGGACACGTGAGGAGGAGGAACACATGGCGCACTAGTGAGGAGGTGTGAGAGGTTGACATTGGAGGGCCTACGAAGAGGTAGATGTAGGCCAAAGAAGAGGTGGGGAGAGATGATTAGGCAAGACATGCGCAACTTCAGTTGACCGAGGTCATGACTCTTGATAGGAAGGTATGGAGGTCGATGATTATGATAGTAGAGTAGGTAGTCTAGAGTGTTCATAATAGTAGTATTGGCACGCAATATAGTTTTCTATTGGTAGTAGGTTTTATGACTAACCGTTATTTTCTTTCATTGTTGATCACCTTACTATCTTGTTGTTTTTATTCTACTTTTATATGGCCTTTTGGTACTATCCATTCTTGTCTATATTTTTATTAATATGGTGCTTATGTTTTCCCGAGCCGAGGTTCTGGAAAAAAACTCTCTATCCTCACAAGGTAGAGGTAAGGTCTGCGTACACATTACCTTCCCCAGACCCCACATTATGGGATAATACTGGGTATATTGTTGTATAAGCGCACCAAAAAATAATAGTCAGAAAAATAATTCTTTGGGTATAGTAATGTATAACATACATATTCTATAGTATATAATTAGTGTATATTTTTTTTTTTTTGACCGGCTAAAAATGTAACTTATCCAACTCCAGTTACTACCAACCCAATAGAGGCCTATGTTATTTGGCCCATAGTCTTCAGCCCAAGTCCTTTAGCATTAGGCCCTTTCAGAATAGGATGATTTGCACAAATGGGATCATATACGACTGCAGTTTAAATTTTGACCCCATTTAAGGAATTTGTGCAAAAATAACGTTACGGGTCATAACTTCTTCATAAATTATGTAGAGTGGAAAAAATGAAAATTATGCTTTCACAATTAACTCACACATTTTTTTGGATGGACAAAACTTGCCTAAATATATTGTTTAATTGTTCAAAAGTTCTGTCGGATTGACAAGACTTGATACTAAGCAATCATATAAAGGACGACGTGCACAAGCAGTCACTTTTAAGTCTGTTATGTAAAATATATTTATAATTTACAAAATATTTAAAAATTAACCAATTCGTCAAACTTTTGGATTAAGTATCCTGAATTTTGGAGTTGCTAATTTAGAATTGAGGACTTAGTGTCCTAAACTTTAGAGCTGCTAATTGAAATTCAGGACTAAGTGTTCCGAATTTCTGAACTGCTAATTTAAAATTCAGGACAAAAGATTTGACTTTTTGGGCATAATGTTTGAATTTTAGGACGCGACGTCTTGAAGTTTGAGCGGATTAGTTAATCTTTAAATACACCGTAAATTATGAATATATTTTAAACAATATACTTAAAAATGGCTACGTGGTGTCATCTTCGCTCATGTAGAGTGAAAATTCAAAAATAGCTAGATTTACAAGTGGTAATTGAAAAATAGCCACAATTTCAAAAGTAATCAAAATTTAGCCACTTTTTATGCAAATATAAATATGAACAAAAAATGTTCAAAATCCGAAAAATATTCCAGAATAATATACTGGAGTTTGAATTTTTCACATGTGAACTTCCAACATAATATACTGGTCTAATATAATATGTTGGAAGTTCATACACAGATGTTCCAATCTCCAGTATATTATGTTGGAACTTTTTATGTGCTGGAGTTCCAACATAATATGCTGGAAGTTCATACATATGTGCACCGATCTCCAGTATATTATGCTGGAACTTTCTGTGTTGCAGCAAAATAGTGGCTATTTTTCAATAATTTTGTAAACGCTGTTATTTTTTAATTACCTGTTTGAAAACTGGGTAGCAGGTGCTATTTTTACATAAAAATCAAAACAAAAGGACCCAACTTGATTTGATTTTATTTTTTTTCCATCCCAACTTCATTACCCATATCGAAGACAAACAAACTACTAATTCCTTTACCTTCTGAAATTTGTTTTTTTTTAAGTCTAATCCAAAACTAATACAAAAACAGAATACTACTAATTACAACTTTTAACTACACTGCACGTTCAAGCTTTCTCTGCAATTTGCTATTTTATTTCTCTCTACCTAATTAATCAATCATTTACAATCATTTCTTACTTAAAAAATGGCAAATCAACCCTCTTCTTATCCAATTCTCTCTGCTTCCTTCAATCAAGACAACAGGTAATCCCTAATCCTCCATTTTTTTACAAGAAATTAATACCCAATTTCTCAATATTGTTTTAATTTTTTGTTTTAATTGTTGTTCTTAATCTTTATAAATAGTTGCTTTGCAATTGGAACAAGAGAAGGCTTCAAAATCTTTGACTGTAATACTGGAAGACTCCTTTATGAAAGAGGTATTTAAACAATTCTACAATTTTTTTTTATTTTTTTTTTGCAGGTCCAGTATTTTATTATGAACTAAAAAGGTTTTATTTAAAGCTTATAAGGTGACAGTCTTTGATTGAAATTTGGAATATTATGGAATATTTTGGAAATTGTACAAGTTTTTAATTCAGCTAAAAGTAGTATCTTAATTGTATATTTTTTGTTGCTTCAATGTAGTTGATAATCAATTTCCAGTTAAAAGTTCAAATTTTTTGATTTTTTTGGGCTTCCTTTTTGGCTGCAGGTCTAGTATGTGTTAAGAATTAAAAAGGGTTTCTTTTAAAGCTTATAAAGTAATGATCTTTGATTGAATTTTGTGGAAAATTTGGAAATTGCAATAGTTTTAAGGTGTACTCACCCTTTCTTGTAAAAGTGGTATTTTTCTTTTTATTTTTTGTCTCCCTGTGACTTATAGGTCACGTGTGCGAGTCATCGAATCAGCCACTGATGCTTGCATCAGATAGGCTGTCTACATTACACCCATTGGGGTGCGGCCCTTTCCCGGACCCTGCGTGAACGCGTGATGCTTCGTGTACGACTGCCTTTTTTTTGTTTTTTATTTTTTGTTTCTTCAATGTAGTTGATAATCAATAGCCAGCTAAAAGTTGAGGAATTTTAATGTTGAAACAGAACCAATGGGATATAACAATCTTTAATTTTTTAGCTTTCTTTTCTTGGCTGCAGCTCCAGTATTTTCTTATGAACTAAAAAGGGTTTCTTTTAAAGCTTATGAAGTGATAATCTTTGAGTGAATTTTGTGGAAAAATTGGAAATTTGCACAAGTTTTAAGGTATAGTTTCTTCCTTGTAAAGTTCAGGTAGAAGGAAATTCAGTTAAAAGTGGTATTTCTGTTTTTATTTTTTGTTGCTTCAATGTAGTTAATTATCATTATCCAGCTAAAAGTTCAAAAATTATTCGATTAACACTATTTAAAGTCATAATCCTTGATTGAATATTATGCAAAATTTTGGAAATTGGACAAGTTTTAAGGTGTCGAGAATTAGGGTAGAAGGTTAGTAGGTAGTCGAGTGTGTGTCTTCCCCATACCAATAGTATTAGTAGTTAGCTTTGTATTCTATTATTGATAGATCTCTATTATTACATGTTGATCATTCAGTTTGTTTCCTTAATATCTTGTCGTTGTTACTGCTTTCTTTTCATCTTTCCTTGAGCCGGGGGTCTATTGGAAACACCTTCTCTACCCTCAAGTTAGGGGTAAGGTCTGCGTACACACCACCCACCCCAGACCCTACTTGTGAGATTATACTGGATTAGTTATTGTTGTTGTTGTTGCACAAGTTTTTAGGTGTAGTTGCTTTATTGTAACGATCAGCTAGAAGGAAATTCAGCTAAAAGTGGCATCTTTATATATAGTTTTTGCTGCTTCATTGTAGTTGATAATCAGTATTCAAAATTTTAGTGTCAAAAAGAAACTTATGGGATATAACAGTCTTTAAAGTCATGATCTTTTTGTATAAAAATTTAGAGATACAAGTTAGCTTCAGTATCCTGACAAATTAATTTTATGTTAGCTGCTGGAGCTTTCATTATAGTAGAAATGTTGTTTAGCTCAAGCCTTCTCGCAATCGTTGGGGCTGGTGAACAGGTTCCGCAATTTACCACTAAGTTCTAGTTGTAGTCCTTTTAACTATTCATTGATCTACTAGATTTCTGATTAGTTGCTTTGCTACTTGTGTCGTTTGAACAGCCTTCTTTGTCGCCGCGAAGACTATGTATGTTTAATACTATGACTGGAGTAGCTCTTGAGGAACTAAACTTCTTAACTTCTATTCTTGCTGTTCGCATGAATAAGAAAAGGTAAACATAATTTGCTTCAGTTAAGAATCTCATTGTTCAGTTTTCTATTTGTTTGATTAAAGACTCCTAAGTTTTTATTTTTCTTTTGTTCCCGATTCTTTTGTAAATAACGTCCTCGAATTGGCAGATTAATTGTCATATTGCAGGAGAAGACATTTATTTATGATATAAACAGTCTTAAGATATTGGACACAATTGATACGGTGCCGAATCCAAAAGGTCTGTCCGGAAAATCTTATTTTCAAGTTTTAGTGACTTCACTCTTATAATCTCATTGGAGCAATGACCTACGCATGCCACCCCACATAAAAAGATCAACCAAAAAGGAAAAGAATAAAAAAAGTCACTGCTTTATAACTTTCAAGTTTTCGTTTAATGAAAGTAGATGCTATAAAGTTCCAGTTGGCCTAGCACATCTGCTTATCGACGAGTTCTTGTTTCCAATTTTAGGACTTTGTGCATTTTCACCCAGCTTGGATGGTTCATATTTGGCTCTTCCAGCAAGTACAACCAAAGGATCTTTGTTAGTCTATAATGTTTCAGACCTCCGTTTACACTGCGAGGTCGTGTTTCTTACTGTTATGTGTATTAATCTTACGAAATCATCTATAATAAGATCAATGGGTTTGAGATGTTATAAATCATAATTTTTTAATAGTTTAGAGCTTTCCTAGCCTTGAGCTGACTCTGTTTACAAACATTTTTTAAACTTTACAAAACGGAGAGTTTGTCTTATTTCGGTTACTGCTATAAAAATGCAGATAGATGCTCATCGAGCGCCACTGTCTGTCTTGACACTTTCATCAGGCGGGACTCACATTGCAACGGCGTCTGAACAAGGGACCATGATCAGAGTTCATCTTGTTTCAGATGCAACTAAGGTGAACCCTCAAGAACATATTGTTACAAAATGTGATACTAAGTAGTACTCCCTCCGTTTCAATTTATGTGAACCAATTTCCTTCTTAGTCCGTGCCAAACCGAATGACCCCTTTCCATATTTGGAAGCGATTTATCTTTATGCAATGATTTGTAGTCACACAAAGTATATGTGACTCATTTTACACCACAAATTTAAAAGTATTTTGTTTTAAACTCTGTGCCCAGTTAAATAGGTTCACATAAATTAAAACAGAGGGAGTATATGTTTCAAGAGATGTATTTCTCTGCCATCATAGAGCTTCTGCATTGGTATGTAGACTGATGACTGTTGAGCTCAGCTTACAAATTCTACAACTAGTTTCAGTTTTATACAAACAAGTAAATAGTATGAGTACATTATTTGGGAAAAATGAGAACGGTAAACTATTGGCGGTAATTAGTACATTACCGATATATAAATAAAACAGGTCGTTACCTAGTGCAAAAGTACTGTTTCCCTTGCGATATATTATGTTACATATCATTACAGTTGTCTGGTAATTATGCTTCTGTGTCACAACTTCGTTTGAATTATGCCTTTTGATTGACTGTTATTCAATTCCATTGACAGTCATATAGCTTCAGGAGAGGGACATACACTTCAAATATCTTTTCTTTGTCATTCGCGCCAGCAGCAGAACTTCCAGATATTCTTCTTGCAACTAGCTCTTCTGGTTCTGTGCATGTTTTTTCTTTGAGTTCACCCCCAAACCAAAGGTAAGATCTCAATTTCCCAAGTGCAATTGGGCATGGCCCGTGACATCTAGAATCTGAATGTTGGGTAAAAGAATGACCAATTAATATCTTCCTTTCCCTTACTCATCCTCATTTCACCTACTTGTCTCCTTTTAGAATATGTTTGACGATTTTGCAGATAATCCAACTGTTGCTGTCCACAATATCATGTTGGTTTTGCCTTATTGATCTTTTCTCTTGTGCTTGTTTAATTGTTGTTACACATTTGATTGACCTCCATCACTTCTCTTCCTATGTTCGACCGTTTTGCTGAGATAGTCTTAAAACCTTCATCGGAAGTAATTAAGGGCCACTTTTGTCCATTGTTATCCTTATCTGGCCGTTTTTGCCAAGATAGTCTTAAACCCTTCTTTATTATTTATTGATACATCAGTATGCACATCTCTATTTCGTAATAGATTAGACCTTATATTCTCTGTTGCTCAACTGCGAAGTAAAGCTGCACTGTTGATGATTGATTCAATTACCTTATTTGTTTCTTCTTCTTACTTCCACTGTAAATTGTACAAGGTCTTCTGGTCTTCTAGCATCAATAATACCAATACCTCATTCTGTTAGCGACGCCCTGGATCCTGCTCAACATTGCATACTGCATCGTGCTGTTCCAGCTCGAGTGAGAAGGTATTGTATTCTATCCACAAAGTATACCAGCTAACATTTGATGTTTGACGTATACCAAATTGGCACAAGTAATTGCAACTTTCAATACATATTTAACAAAGGGAGGCTAAAACCTGTTACCTTTGTGTCAGACACTCGAGTCATTTGCATCTATATTTCTTGCTTTCTTTCATATTGTTCAGATGACCTTTCTGCACTTCAATCCTGTGATTTTACTTGAATGTTATTATATGGAGATTTTACACTACTACTTTGATATTACGATTTCCAAAAAAATATTACCTTGTCATTGTTCTCTTAGCCGAGGCTCTATTGGAAACTGCCTCTCTACCCCCTTGGGGTAGGGGTAAAGTCTGCGTACACTCTGTTACGCGGCGCCTTCCTGAGATTCTTTGGAAGGGCGACGTAAGGCTAAGCAACCGATGCCAGGGTGGTTGCTGTCCGCCAAGTGAGGTCCCCTCCGCACGCTAGACGAGATTGTCAGTGCTGTGCGAGAAAACCAATGCCAACAATTGAGAGAACAGTAATGAGAATTGAATAAAAGCTTGATTGCATTAATGAAAGCTATTACAAAAGAAGGCAACGCGGTGTCGAGGGGGAGAGACACCAGTACAGAGAATTGCTTGCTAGAAAGTTTTTGATTACTTGATCCCCCCTAATAATGCTTAAAAAAAAACCAACATTACAAAAATAGACCAAACTACGCTAGAGAAACATAATGAAAGTACATGGAATAAAACTACTCTAGTAATACAAGGAAAAAGGACTTAGTTTTCTACAGAGGTAGAAACAGGTCCGTTGTCAGCAACTTTGTCTTAGGCATCACGATCTGTGCGCGCGGCATTAGCGCTGTTGGCAACTGCTTGTGGCTGGGCGCTAGCGATGGAAATCGGTGGGGCGACAGAGGCACATGCGCGCTTGTCACTTGGCGCGGCCAAGACCACGGGGCCGTCCGTGGCGCTAGGCGTTGGGAGGCTTGCTAGGACGCCACGGGACGCGTCCAAGGGGTCATGGGGTACGACTGGAAAGCCGCCCATGACATTCTCCCCCACCTGAGTTGACGACGTCCTCGACGCCTTACTTGCCAAATAATCTTCAATCAGGCTCTTGTAGGCTTTGAGGTTTGTTCCCTTCTCCCAAGTGTTCTCCTCTGCATCACACCCTTGCCATTTTGCCAAGAACTCTTGGTGATCCTTCCTGGAGGCATGAATTACCCGGTCATCAAGAATAGCTTCAGCCTGCCTTTTCCCGGTTGAACCGGGGCCTCGAATACTGGGTATTGTGAGTTGACTCCGTGAAGGATCCTCCGTGTCTTCCCGAAAAGGTTTCAATAGACTGACATGGAAGAGGGGATGGATTTTCCACCAAGCTGGGGTATCCACCCGGTATGCAACTTTCTCAATGCGCCTTTCAGTGGACAAAGGTCCAATATATTTTTGCAACAGGCGAGGGTCATGGACCCCTTCAAATAAGTACCGCTTTGGGATTTTGACCATCACTTTGTCTCCTACTTGGTATTCAACAAAGCGACGATTCTGATCAGCATGCCTCTTCATTCTCTTTTGGGCTTTAACCAATAGCTCCGCACTATCTCCATATTCCGCTTCCATTCTGTTGAGAAGCTAGTAGCACGAGCAGATTTCCCCATGTTTGGTGCATTCATGGTGTGTGGGAGTAGCGGTTGTTGCCCGGTAACAATTTCAAAAGCGCTTTTGTTTGTACTGGAGCTCTTTTGTGAATTGAAACACAGTTGGGCAACATCCAGGAGCTTCACCCAATTCTTCTGCGATCCGGTAACAAAATGGCGGAGATATTCCTCCAACATGCCATTGAACCGCTCCGTCTGGCCATCGGATTGTGGATGAAAACTTGAGCTGTGACTCAATTTTGATCCGAGGCACTTAAATAATTGGGTCCAAAAGTTGCTAGTGAACCGTGAATCGCGATCACTAACAATGTCTTTGGGCAGGCCCCAATATTTGACGACATGAGAGAAGAAGAGTCGAGTTGTATCCTCTGCTGATGTGTATTGAGGTGCTGCAATGAAGGTGGCATACTTCGAAAACCGATCTACCACAACCAAGATAGTTGTGAGGTCTCCAACCTTGGGCAATCCGGTGATGAAATCCAGTGACACGCTTTCCCAAGGTCTCTTTGGAACAGCTAGAGGTTCCAAGAGTCCCGCTTGTGTCAAGCGGTCGGACTTGTCCTTCTGGCATACTAGACAAGTCCTCACATACTGCGCGACATCGTCGGCCATTTGGGGCGAATAATATGCACGGCGAAACAATGCAATGGTGCGCTCTTTGTCGGGATGGCCAGCCCACAGAGTGTCATGACATTCCGCCAAGAGAGTTCTTCTCAGATCCCCTCCTTTTGGAACATAAAGTCGGTTACCTTTTACCTTCAGGAAACCATCCTCCATATAGAACTGGCGAGTCTTGCTCTGTCCTACTAGATCAACCAAATACTGTGCATCGGGATCCTTGATGAGTAGATCCTGTATTTGGTCTTTAATGGTGGTGGCTACTTCGCTCCCCCTTAGGGTGGGGAGTAGGCACGCCGATGCTAGGTCCGCTCTGCGACTGAGTGCATCAGCCACATGATTAGACTTCCCACTTCGGTACTCTAAGTTGAAGTTAAATTCCGCTAGGAGTTCCTGCCATCGGGCTTGTCGGCCATTCAGCTTCGGCTGGGTCATGAAATGGCTAACAACTGTGTTGTCTGTCTTGACCACGAACGGTGATCCAAGCAGATAATGCCTCCAAAGGTGTAAGCAATGAACGACAACCAATAATTCTTTCTCGTGGGCGGCATAGCGCCGCTCTGCATCCTTAAGCTTCCGGCTCTCGTATGCTACGGGATGCCCGTCTTGTAGTAAGACCCCGCCAAGAGGATAGTCGGAAGCATTTGTTTGTACCTCGAAGGGCTTGGCCAAGTCAGGAAGGGCCAAGACAGGGCTACTAGACATAGCCGCTTTTAATGCATTGAAGGCCTCCACTCGCCTAGGACCCCAATCCCAAGGCGTGACCTTCTTGAGGAGTTCTGTTAATGGTACTGCGATGAGAGAGTAGTTCTTCACAAAACGCCGATAGAAATT